>SKCR01004417.1:0-158501 GCA_019454045.1 Zanthoxylum bungeanum
GAAAAGAAGAGGAAGAATAAAAAGAAGAAGAAGAATGAGAAGAAGGATGAGAAATATCAGAAAAATGAAAATAATAAGAACAGAATAAGGATAGAAGGAGAAGGAGGAGGAGGATGAGAAGAAAGAGCAGATTAAAGAGAAAAAAATGAGGAGGAGAATGAAGGAGAATGAGGAGATGGATAAGGGGAGGAGAAGGATTAGAAAGAGAAGAAGAAGTTGAAGAAGAAGGAGACTGAGGAGAAGAATTCAGAGAATAAGAAGAAACAAAGTATGAGGAGGAGGAGGAGAGAAGAAGGAGGAGTAGCAGAAAGAAGAAGAAGAGAGAAGAATATAATAATAATAATAATAATAATAATAATAATAATAATAATAATTAATGAATGAATGAAAAGAAGAATGAAGAGAAGAATGAGAATGAGGAGAAGAATGAGAGGAAGAAGAATAAGAGGAAGAAGAAGAGAAAGAATAAGAAGAAGAATGAGAAGAATGAGAAGAATGAGAGGAATGAGGAAAATGAGGAGAAGAAGAAGGAGGAGTAGTAGGAGGATGAGAATGAGAAGCAAAATATGGAGGAGGAGGAGAAGAAGAAGGATAAAGAGGAGAATGAGAAGAAGAGAAGGAGAATTAGAAGAAGAAGATGGAGAAGAATGAGAAGAAGGCGGAAAAGATAGAGGGGAAAGATCAAAAGAAGGATAAGAATAATGAGAAGGAGGAGGAGAAAAGGAGGAGAGAAAGAGAAGGAGGAGGAGGAGGAGAAGAATGAGAAGAAGGAGAAGGATGAGAAGGAGGAGAAGAAATAGGAGAAGAAATATGAGATAAAAATATTGCCCGAATAGTTTTAAGCCATATTGTTACTTTCTTGCTTGGTTGAGGCCTCTTTATAGGTCTCGTATCAGTCCATATGCATACCTTACATCGAGATATAAGCATGATAAACCTTATAGAAAAGATATGTTGATGCATCATTCAACTTATCTATGTTTAGATATTCATTTTTACAACTTAGCTAATCTAGTTTCCGATCATAGATTATCTACAGAACCGTAATTTCCTTTGACAATGGATCCAGTGCCAGCCAGATTCTAAAATAGTGATTAGACCTTTTTCCTCAAACTAAATTTATTTACATGTTCTGATAACAGAATTACTTGTACGCTTTAGGACGTTAGTTATTTTCATTACAGTAATTTCCTGAAAGGTTATGTTCTATGATATGTTTGACAAAAAATATTTTTAGAATTTGATTTTATGATTTTCGAGGCTTGGGGGAAAAACCCACCCCAGTATGTAACTTAATACAGTTTGAAATTGAAGGATAGGGAACATATGCACATTTAGAGGACTAGGGGGACGATGATACGTAATCCCCCAGATCATAGATCAGGGCTAGGAAGACGGTGATACGTAACTCTAATAGACCTTAGTTTCAGAGCTTGGAGTTTGCATAGATCCGCACTCGTAGTTTTAGATTATAGCTTAGCAGACGGCGATACGTAATGCCCAATACCACCAGTTTCAGAGACAATAGTGGCATGTTTTGGGAGACGGTGATACGTAACGCCCTCATAGTTCAAGTTTTTCATGAACAAACCAGTTTCCAAATATCATAATTTCAGAAATAAAGTTTTTAGATATCAGATTTCCAATAAATAATTTTCAAAAAATCAGAGATCAGAAATAGTTTTCAGAAACCTGACTTTCAAAAGCATAATAAGAAAGATATGATTTATAACAGAGATTTCAAGCAAAGATTTTATAAATTTTTTTTTTCATATAAGTTAATTTTGGATCTTTGGTTTTAGGATCAAATGATTTAATATCGGTATATCAGTGGTTTTTTTATCGTCCACTCACTTAGATCATACAACGATCTAACCCCCCATCACTCCCAGTTTTCTGTGTTTGCAGGTATTTTATGAGGACAAGCTCGGGAGGATGGATACTGATGCAGTCACTAGGTTGGAGTCCTCCAGTACAAGTCAAATAGAGTGTGAGTCTATCATAGTCAATTTACAGTTTTGTATTAGTCTTTGACTGTGAGGTTATCATTGTAAAAATGTGTTATTGAGTTTTCAGTGTTAGATGTTGAGTTAGTATTTTAAGCTTGGGCTATGGTCCCATAATATAATTAATTAAAGAAATGAATATTAGTGTCTGTTTATGGATTGAAAGTCGGAGGCTTATGGGGTTAGTACAGTCTGTCCCCTGCGAATAACATACCCCAGATCGGGGATGTTATAATAATACAAATCCCACACAGTGAATTTTATCCACAATTAGAAACGACACTTATAATATAAATTCATACAGTCAATCTCATCCATAATAAGAAATAGAGCTCATAATACAAATCCTTATAAGCAATCTCATCCACAATCAGAAACAAAACTCATAAAACAAATCCATATAGTCAATTCCACTCTAATCAGAAACAAAACTCATAATACAAATCCGTACAATCAATCTCATTCACAATCAGAAATATAACTCATAGTATAAATCCATATAGTCAATCTTATCCACAACCAAAAATAAAAAACATAAAGAAATCACTTTAATATCATCTTTTGAAAATAAATTATAAAACCGATTTTGAAAATACTTCAAAAAACTAACCAGACGTCGAATGTCTAAGTCACGAGTCCTGACCAGACATTGGCTAAATCATGACAATGTTGACAGTGGCTAAGAAGTTGGCAATTTTTAGATAGATAGATATACAGGAACCATGGTGGGTCAAAATCATTAAAAAATATTAAAAAATATTACGAGCATTATGCGAAAATAATCATATTATAAATCATATTATAAGTGAAATCCAATCAATGTCATTCACAATCAGAAATAGAACTCATAGTACAAATCCAGATAGTCAATCTTATCTACAATCAAAAATTAAAAAAAAAAACATAAAAAATCACTTTAATATCAATTTTTTTTGAAAATAAATTGTAAAACCAATTTTTGAAAATACTTCAAAAAACTAACCAGACATCCAATGTCCAAGTCACGAGTTCTGACCAGACATTGGCTTAATCATGACAATGTTGACAGAGCCTAATAAGTTTTTTTTTTTAGATAGATAGATATATATACATGCACCATGGTGGGTCAAAATCATTAAAATAAGTAAAACATATTACGAGCATTTTGCGAAAACATATCATATCATAAGCAAAATCTAATTGGTCTTAAATATATATTTTTCAAAAGTGAATCTTTTAAGAACAAACTTTTCAAAGTGTTTTTTTCAGAAAAAAATATAAAATAATATGTTTATAATATATCATAAAACTGATATATATGATTGGAATCAAATTTCAAAATCAATGTCATCATAAAACTATATCAAGCATCCAAGAACTAAGTTAGTTGGATGAAAATATTAGGAGTTCAAAGTCTGGTCATGAGCATAGACTAGACATCGTCTGAAATAGGACAACGTCGACAAAGGGTAATGAGACGGTCTACTTGTAGGAAATGCTTTCCTTCCACAGCGGAAACAGTTTAGGCAAACAGATTAGAATTGAAAATTTTTTCTGCCCTTCCTTTGAACTGCCGAATTTTACTGCCACCACCACTGAAATTTTGCTTCAGTTTTAGACAAAATTCCAGCCCCGAAACATGTAACATCTCTGATCTAGGAGATGCTACCGACAATGGATAGACTGTACTAACTCTATAAGCATTTGAATTTCTAACCATAAATAGATATTAATACTCTTTTCTCTAATTGATTATATTTTGTGTGGGACCGTAGCCCAAACTAAAAAATTTAGAAAACAAACTCAATATTAATTACTGTATATTTAATATCACTTGTTTTTACAACGACTACACATAATCAAAGACCAATACAAGACTTTTACTTGACTTTGACTAGACTTCTACTCTCTCTGACTTAAACTGGTGGCTCCAAACCTAGTGACTGTAACAGTATCCGTCCTCCCGAGTTCGTCCTCTAAGAATACTTGCAAAATAAGGAAACTCGGAGTGGGGGGTTAGATCATTGTACGATCTAAGTGAGTGGACGAAAAACTGAAATACTAATAACAAAACATTTGATTTTAAAACCAATGTGCCAGAAGTAACTTTATATGAAAAAACTTTTCTGAAAACTTTGTCTGAAATCTCTTTTTTAAAACTTATCTTTCTGAAAACTACTTTTGAAGCTCTGGTTTCTGAAAACTATTTCTAGAATCTTATTTCTGAAAGTAGTATTCTAAAATTTTGATATCTGAAAACTGATATGTCTTTCAAAAAAACTTGACGTATGTGGGCATTACGTATCGCTGTCCCCCCATACGCATAGCTAAAGACAGAAGTGCGAATCCATGTCTTTGTGGTGTTACGTATCACCGTCCCTCAAACCATTCCACTACTGTTCCGGAATCTGATGCTCTTGGGGTGTTACGTATCGTCGTCCCTCAAGCCACTAAGCTAGAGTTGGGGGTGCGGATCTATGCTACCCTTTGATCTCTGAAACTGGGATTTAGGGTCATCTATAATCTCTAGTCCTGACCTAGGATCTATGGGAGTTACATATCGTCATCTTCCAGTCCTTTACATGTGCACATGTACTGTCCATCAATTCCCTGTCTGTACGAGTTACATACTAAGGCAGGTTTTTACCATATGCCTCGAAAACATAAATCTCATCTTTGAAAACATTTATATCTCAAAAATCATGTTGTAAAATAATCTTTCTGAAACATCACTGTATAAAAAGCATCTGTAAAAAAATTCTATCCAACTCCCTATATGCTTTAAAAAGTAAGTCTGACTTCAGAATTTGATAAATAAAACCAATTTGAGAAGAGAGGTCCACTCACTAATTGGAATCTGGCTAGTGCTATATCGCTTCTCTGAAGGAAAAAGCAATTCCGGGAATGGTCTATAAATTGTAACTTGGTTAGATACAAACCATGAGATGAGTTTCGAAACTAGGTTAAAATTTCTCAAATCAAGTTCGTGATATCATTACTTAGTATATCATGCTTGGAATAAGATGTGATGTATTCATGCAAACTGATATAAGACCCTAAGGGTGGTCTCTAACACGCTAAGGTGGAGGTGGAATAGTTTAGAACTGTCTTGGGAAAAAGTTGTGCCACTCGCCGTGACGCAACTCCTTGCACGTCGCGACGCGCAGCGATCGGAGACTTGCAATTATTTTACTCTTTCATGTCACGACGTAAAGCCCTTCAGCCTCCCGAAGCAATCCAGTCTCCATGATTCTGTTTTTCTTCTTCAATTCTAATTCACAAAATGTAATTCCTAACATTTCCATAATAAAAACCACAACATAAAACATCATCATACAATAACTTCACCCATTATTATTCAAGTAACATCCTCAATACTTCATTGCTCACATCATTCTCACTCTTAGCTTAACCCCTTGAATTTATCAAATTTGGGTACTTATGCTACAACCCATTCCTTTACTTATTAATCAATAATAAGTAAAGGAATGGGTTGTAGCATTAGTACCCAAATTGGATAAATTCTAGAGGTTAAGCTAAGAGTGGGAATGTTGGCTTACCATGCTACATTCCTACTTTATCATCAAACTTCCAAAATCCAACACCTTAAATTTTGAGCTATGTTTTCTTACCTTCCTCCACTTGAATATCCTCATTATCCAAGCCCTCCATTTATGGTGATTTTCTTTCCTTTGCTTCTTCTTCTCATTTCTTCTCTATTTTCTTTCTTTTTCTCTCTTATTCTTATTCTTCTTCTCTCCTTTATCTACGTTTCTTGCTTTATCCTTTTCTCATTTGGGAATTCATGAATAATATATCATTTATATACTTGCCATTTAAAAATGAGTAATGATATACTTACTCACACTTATCCTAACTCTCTCACTATAGCTACAGTAATTCCACTGTAGCTATAGTGAGAGAGTTGGGATAAGTGTGATTAAGTTTATCAATTTTGTTTAAAAATTAGAAATGTGTAGAACTTTGGAGAAAGTTTTAGAATTTACTAGAATGCCCCCGAGTATTATTCATCTGAATTTTTGATCTATAATTTTGACCCATTTCTGCTCCGAATTTAGAAAAATATCTAACATAAAATTGTAGGTCTCGATCTCAGCTTTCTGAAAATATAAAATTCAAAAAAATCAGAATTCATATGAGAAAGTGATGGCCCAAATACCATGGCTCCAGAGTGGAACATCGTACAATTCGGTATCAAAACTTTGAGGAATATCGATTATCCCCCAAGGTCACTTCATGAATGTGTATATGTTCAACATAATTTATATTATGAATATTAATATCATAATGAAATGCTAATCGAGAATATTAGTCGAAAAGGTTACCGGTCATTATAAATTCTCCCTCCCTTAATATGATTCATCCTCGAATCCTTTCTGGGGTCTAAGTTTCGGGTTTTTCATGTTTCGAGAATATTTTGCTATTCTACTACACTTATTCTCTTGGCTCCAGTCTTAGCTGATTAATTGATCTTCCTCTTTTCCATTTACTAAGTTTTTGTTATTTATAAGTTTCTTTCTCCGAGTTTTCAAATATTTAACTATGTATGGGTTTAGGGCTTCGTAATTATAAATAACCATTTTTATGTGCTCTTACTGTCAAATGATGGCTTCCATGCGTAGGACGTTACCCAGGGTAATAAACTAGTGTAAATTACTTTTCTGCATCTTTGGTTTTTTTGCTAGTTCGAGTACGATTACTGTCTCTATGCTGACTATTCTTTCTTTGCTTACTCGTACTCTTTAATTTTCCATTAAATCTTATTTTGTTATCTTAAATTCTCTCATACATAATGTTCAGCAATTTTTCGACTTAACTGGGTTCATCTCAGCTGGTATCTTTGACTTTCACTAGAAATACTGGTGTCTCCATGGTTAGGTTTTCCATGCTTCCTTTCCGGAATTGATAAATTTACAGGAATGATCCTTGTTATTATTAAAAATACTGGTACTGGGTATTCCTTTAATGGTACCTGTTTAGTTTGATTATAATATCCTTTCACATCACTTAGCTACTTAACTCTCTATGTTCTCCTTGCCAAACTTCAACTGCTTATGACTTCACATTCCCTGCTGTTAACGTCAATGCTGACGTTTTTATCTTGTTAAAGTTCATTTCCTAATTGTACTTGCTCTCATTATTACTGCAAATCTGGTTGTTGTTCCTTTATATCAACTCATATTCTATACTTAATTACATACTAGGATACCTCTTTTTTATTGTTTTCCATATTGTAGTAAATTTATTTTCTCGATTTTATACCATACTATACTTCTGTAAACACTTACTTAGTATTTTCTTCTATTGTCGTTGTGCCTTGACAGTTTCACTTCCAATCCTTATGCAAACTAACCATTTCATTTACACTTCTACTATATTCTATAATTGAAACTACAATGGTCTATATCTCTGTCCCCTTATCCGAAGGATATCAGCTCTTACATGACCCTGGTTATGTTTAATGATGTCTTCTTACATTCTTGTCTCTACTAAACTAGTAATTCCTCTCTTTATAGCCATATCAAATAACCTCTCTTTTAAATCTCTTAGGTTATTTCATTTTTTATTCTGTTCTGGTACTATAATTATGTTTCGGTTGTTTATTACTATACTTACACTTGCTTCTAGAGTATCTCAAGGTTGCCCTCTAGGTCCATCTCTACTACTGTTGTCTATCAAGGTTTGGGATGGTGGGTGTTCTCCTGGAGTCTTTCGGTTATACATATTGTAGTTGCTTATGGTGATAATCGATAAACTTATAACTCTGTTGTTTAAATTTTTGGTATTGGCTTCCTCAATGTGATACTACTATTAGGAGCTCTAAATTTCATATTCCACATTTACTACTAATTCATTTTCTAATTAACAGGGATATCACCCCTTATTGTGAACCTCTATAATGTTCATACTCTGTCAATCTCGTACTATACTCCGTCTACTATTCTTCCTTACTAAGCTTTGCTATATTACTTGACTTTATTATTCATCTTAGTTCCTTGAATTCCTTATATATTTATTTTTCTGGAAACTCCATCAACTTGATTGCTTAAAACATCTCTACTAAGTTTCTTGGTTCGGGGCTACTCTTTTCCTAGTCTTCCATCCTCAATAATATGAAACTCTACTATAAGTTGTTTGCTATATTTTTCGGAATTATTCTCTCTGGTCTCCTCATACTTCTAAGTCTTTAATTCTTTTAGGTTTCCTTAATTAAACGGTGGCTACCAGGCTTAACTTATCTTAATATGGCTTCGTACTATTTTATCTCATGTTTCTTATCTATGTTTCATTGGACTTATCGGTTTGGATATCTAGCCATCTCGCAACTCATCTAATCTGTCAATTGCTCTCATTTACTGATCATTCTCTTTACTAAGCTTTAAGTTGAGGAGTGAGTATATAAATCCTATAGGAACCCATGGATACACATTCTGTTTAACACTCAAGCTCGGTGATGATCTGGTTAAATATCTATATGCTTATTGGAAATCGTAATTTCTAGAAGAAAAGGTCATTATTCATTCTACAGGAACCTAGCCAACTACTCCATGTCTTGAGGCCACACAACTATCACAATACTCTACACCACTATCTTCTTGTTATATTATCTTCATGCCCGAATACCTGATTTTCCTTGTTGCTTCTCGCGTTCCTCATGCCATTTACATATCCTATTTCTTTGCTCTACGCCTTGCTACTGAGACCCACGGTGGTATGTCCTCCTAACTACTTCTTAGTTCTATGCTCTTTGTTCTTGTTATAAATCTCGACTTTGTCACACTATTCTGCTGTCAATACTGGTACTCGTATCATTTCCTAAAATCCCCAACCTCTCGAGTCTATTCTTGTATACTTACACAGATTTCTACAGACTTGGGCTTATCTGTGCGTTCTACGGTATTTGGTCTATCTTGTGGACTCATACTAGTCTTGTAGGCCTCATGCTGACTTGTCTTAATCTTTGGCTATACTAAGTTACCCTTTTTATATCCGCAAGAACTTCCTTAATTTCTTCTTATGCAATCTGCCTTTCAAAGTCTTTCTATCTCTTAAGATAAGATTTCATCCGATTTTTTACGGTCATTTATATCTATACTGGTAGAGACTAGGGCAAACATTATAAAGTTTTATTAGTTTCGATATTCTCGTTCTGATACTTTGTGTCTTGGTAAATTCTGTTTCTTATGTAAGGTAGGTATAAGCTGGATTCCATCGGGACAACTTTCTTAGCTGATGTCACTAAGTGGTGGTAAATTAGATAGCTCTGATTCTTGTCCTAATCAGATTTCTTTGTTAGGGAAACTAGTTATTCTTCTGGCATCATTCATCTTAGTTGCCTGCGGGCCTAGGTTTGGGAATGTAAAATCTCTGCATTGTCATGGCATATAACATCTATTAGAAATCTCTATGACTATTTTTGATTCCTTTCTTCAGCTATCTTATGGATATCCTTGGTTATTTGGGGAACTCGCTATCTATATGAGATACTTAAGAGATATTGGAATTACTTGGAGGATTTTTTTATTTTTTTTTGGGAAATGAATCTTACTTGGAGGGAAAGAACTTTATTTAGGTCTAATCGATATTTTACTCTTGTTTAGGATTGATATACTCTTCTATACTATAATTTATAGTATTATCTTTTATTATCTAATCTGTCTCTGATTTTTACTACTATAGGTTTTGAAATGTTCTTATCTATCTGCTTCCGTACCTCTATCTCTATTTACTTATGATTGCTTAGATATCTATATTCTATCTTTTACTTCTCTTTCTAAGTTTTTCTTTCTCTTTCTATTTTCCTAGCTGGGTACTCTTGGAACTTTACTATCTTTTTCTGCGTCTTTTTCTTTCTTTGTCTCCGGCTGTCTAAACATCTATACATTCTTTCCTGCGACCTTGTAACTTCTATAATGTTCCATTCGATAATGTTTCTTATATCATTACGGTTTAATTTCATAACTCATTCTGAACTTCTAGAGATTGGCCTGGATAATATTAGGAAATATTCTTATCTTGGATATAAAGTATAACTTTTCTCGTAAGGAATATTATTCGAATGATCTAGGATAACTTACTAACCTATCTATGGAACTTTGAGGACGTATTCGAGGATTGGATACTGGGGAGGTAGTGCCTTGTATATTAGCATCCTGGACATACTACATATAGCAGACCCCAACACCTTGCCCACTATAGTCACTGACTCCCTAGACCATGCTCTAATACTATCTCTGTAACATCCCCGATCTGGGAGATGCTTCTAGCTTGGGATAGACCGTATGAACTCTATAAGCCTCTAACTTTCTATCCATAAATAGATACTAATAATATTTTCTCTAATAGATTATATTTTTTGTGGGACCATAGACAAAACTAAAAAAACATAGAAAATAAACTCAATATTTATTACTGTATACTTAATAACACTTATTTTTACAACAACTACATATAATCAAAGACTAATACAAGATTTTTACTTGACTCTAACTGTTGGACAGTTATGACCCATAGCGTCACTATTTGTACAGATCATGGTGTTGTTGTACAAATTAACTATGTGACAAAGGAGATTGCTCTCTTATTATTTGTGATTAGATCACCTAGATGTATAAATGATAGGTGGTCCTTATGATTTTTTTCCGGATTGAGAATAATATGAGACAGCATCAGTCTACGAAGGATAAATCATTAAATATACCTAGTCAGAGTATTGTCGAGATTGGACATCGATAAATGCGTAAAAGACTAGTATTACACTTGTGCGCGTTGTGAGGGCATAATGACATAGTTCTCATATATTTGGGTATAGGATACTCATGCAAGTGTAATAGGAGGTTGTGTTTACCGATGGTACGGAAAACAACTTCACTCTGGATAGACCCCCTCGGAATTCCATTGGTAGTATGACTATGTGTCTATGGAAGTCCGAAATCAGGGTAGGTTTATTTGGTCTTAACATGAGACTTGTACCGCTAATACTTGCGACAATCAATATACTTTGGTTTTGGTCGTCCAGGGCTTTAACCGGTTCTGTGTACGCCTCCACTGGGTATATTGAGAATCATAGCGTGTTGGGTGTGATGTCAAGACAGAAGTATCACTCTAGTCATATGGAGATGATGATCGCGTAGGGACACAGAACTGGTTATCTAAAGGGTTGCAACCATTGGGATAATATGACTTGGTCATGATTATCCGATTATAAAGAGACTAGTTGTTTGTCATCCGATATATGCTTCGTACGGGGCAGACACTGAACCAGCCCCAGGCCTTGCTTGTGATCATCCGATACTGGATCGAAATACGTAATACTACGTATACTACGCCTGATACAGATCCCCATATTCCTGTAAGGATATTTCTGGAGAATTGGTAGGCATGACGCTTTGCTAGAAGCCAACCTTGTCTTGTAAATCGGTAAAACGTCGTACTTAGTGCGTACGTGATCGGATAGTCCTACAACCGTATTTACTGCCAACATATCCGGGGATCTCATGGGTCGCTTCCCGAAGATTCACCAATGACGTATGACTCGCACTTTATTAATCTGGGATTAATTAGTAGAGAGAGAAAATTAATCTGGGATTAATTGTGGAGATATTTTATCTGGGATAAAATATCATTTAAAGAGAGATAATGATTAATTTGGAATTAATCGATAAATTAATATTTTCGATATATTAAATGAAATTAGATTTCGACGCGGAATTGAAATTAGATTTTAATTCTGGCGAATGAATTAATTTAGAAATAATTCATTAGCGACGTGAATAGTAATTATGCTTTGCATAATTATTTAATTAATTAGATTTAATTACGACGCAACGGAAAATTCATTAATTTGGAATTAGCGAACCCGAGCTCGGGATTATTTACAAGCGCATTCACATTTCGAATTCGAGTGCGGCACGTAAGTCAAATCAAGCGTTAAATCGCTAGTCACATCAAGCGTCAAATCACATGTCACTTTGAGTGATGTGACACTTGATTGATTGATGTGATTGATTGAGTTGTTTGGTTGGTGAATGAGTGTGGAACACTCAAGGTTGTGGGATTTCATTAGTTTGACTTTTGAAAGTAAAATTTTGCATATGATTTTGATAAAATCAATTACCAATTTTTTAGACAACAACTTAACACACACACATCTCTCTCTCTCTCTCTCATTTTCTCTCTTCTTTATTCACGCCCAAAGTGGGCTGTTCTTGAGCTTCTGGTTTGCTCACTGCCGTGAGTAGTAAGAGAAGAAAAGGAATGATTTTGTTGCAAAATCAAAGTGCTAGCACACTCTGGAGTTGTCCTTAGGGGATAAGGAAACCCACTCATGTGCATGGAATGATTTGACGAAGCTTGGAGCTTGACGAAGTTGATCCAAAACTGAAAATAGAGGACACCATTGCCGTGAACTGCCGTGACCTTGACAGTGAGCAGAAAAGAATTTTTGTTCGTTGCCGCGTCGCTCAACCGATCAATGTGAGTATTCCACAACTTCCTTTGATGTATTCACTTATGTTTTATGCTTATTATTCGATCCTCGGGACCGTAGAACTCCAACAATGGTATCAGAGTGGAGTAAGAGCATGAAATTTGATTAGGGCTTAAAATTGGGGTAAAATATATTTGTGCATGATTTGATTAAATTGGATGTTTGAGTATGTTTAATACATGTTTAATTGAAGATTGATTGGATCAATTTCAAGAAATGTTGTTTGGAACGAATTTCCCCAAATATCTTTGCTTGGCCGAATTGATATTAGCCCTAAAAGTCTTGGATTTTTTTATTTTGATTTATTGGATGATTTATTCGGTTTGATTTTTGATCATTGTGTTGGACATGTGATAATGAAAATGAGCATGATTAATTAGGCTACTTGATGTTTATGAAATGTTAATTTAGTTGATTAATTATGTTATACACTTTAAGAATTAATTACATTATGAAATTGGATTTTTATGATTTAATTAAATTGGGCTTAAATTGGATTTGGGCTTGAAATGTTGTAAATGGGCTTAATGGGCTTGGTTGTACCAAGTTGGGTTTAGGCTAAATTGGTTGGATCCAATTGGGCCCAAAACCACTTCCGCTAAATCCAAATAAGACTATTGGGCATTTAAAGTTTAATTGGGCCTAATGGGCCGAAATTGATTTCTAGGCTTATGGGGTAACTCTTTGATTGGGCTTTGGTTGCCGAAGCCCACACCTTAAGAAATTAATTAAAAGCCCATTGGACTTTAATTGGACGACATTGGATGTCAATCAGGGTTTGAGACCCGTAACGATTAAATTTGGAATTTAAGTTGCAAAGGTTCATTATAAAGTGTAAAATTAAATTTGGAATTAAATAGTGAATTAGTATTAAATACAAGTTAAATTGGATTTAATGGTGTAGTTTAATTTAATTCGAGAATTCGTACTTTGAGTACTTATTCACAAAACGAGTTTGACTCGCACAAAATCAAATCGTTGTTTGAACATTGGATGGTCATTAATTATCAGATTAATTAATTTGATTAGATTGATTGATAACATGCTTGTGTGAATACATGGTTGCGATGCATGAATAATGTATATCGGATGGATATTAGATGGGTGGGGCAATTTTAGAAATTGTTGTAATAAATTTGGAATTTATTAATTGGACCTGCGTGTCCAGCCTTATTACCTCCTTATTCTTGTATTCTCTTCTCACCTATTCCCTTCAATGTAAATGAGGTTTCTTTAGAAGTGTAGTGTGACGGATAGAAGTAATATTTGTACTAGCAGGAGAGAGAAATAGAGAGATTTGATCTAAGATCAATGTGTAAAGTATCCATCTGCATATCATTATTATTTATTATACGCTCTTTATTATGTGTTTAGAATGCATGTTTAAGGGTGTATGATGATGAGACCTTAACAAAGAAAATAATTGGTTGTCAATTTGCACGTGAAAAACCCTCACAAAATATTAAGCGTTTTTACTTTCATTGAGTGATTCTTACTCAAGATCTGAGACTGGAATTGGCTTGTTGGCCAAAGTCAAGGCCTTTGTTCGTCGAGGATGTGTTTGAATCACGAGAGCTATGTTCCATATTGGTGTCTTGTCCAAGTTGTGGTTTGTTGGCCAAAGTCAAGACCACTTCTTGTCCATCAACATTGATTACGATGCTTTCCATGGTCAATGGGTCACGCTTGACTGGGATCACTAAGTTTGTTGTGCCAAAGCCAAGGCTTAGTTGATTCAGAGGAAAAAGGTTAGGTAATATATTGGATATATTGGCATATATTAGATATATATTTCAGACTTGGATGTCCCCCTACCGGATCTAGGAATTGGATGAGATCCAATCGATCTTAGAGATCTACCTAGTTAATTATCATACAATTTGTTGGCCAAAGTCAAGATTATGTGATATTTAACGGGATCCTAGCCCACTAGGAAACACGGTTTCCCGAGTTCTCGACAGAGGGTTAGAGGCTGGCCGAAAAATAGTGGGAGGCAAGAATTGAATTTGCAATATTCGTTTGATTACTTGCCATACATGCTCAAATCAAATATCATTCGTCAAATAAATTAAATGTTAGTTGGACTAATATTTAAATCGTTGTTTTAAAAAAACAGTTGGACTGTATTCAAACTAATTCAATATATAGTTGATTTTATAATTGGATTATAGTAATCAATATAATTGAATTTAACCTATTAAAGTATAGTTGATTAATATAGTTGGTCTATAATAATCATTATATTTAATAGTACCTGAAATCGTTGATTAAATAGTTGGACTATTAGAATCAAGATAAAAATGAAAGATTGACATTTAAAACATAATCCTAGGGAAAATGTATTTAAATGGTTTAATTTTCAAGTTGGGAATAATTTCATGATGGTCCTGGAAACTAAGAAGTTACTTTATTTGATAAAATAACATCTTAGGCCTAAGCCCGGAGTTAAGTAAATAGTAGAGCATGATCTTTGGAAGATTCATGTGATGATAACTTTAATGCTTAATCCATTAAGCTTGCCAAGTAGACTCCTTAATTTCTTGATCTGAACTAAGGATTAGATCCTTAAAGTACGATAATCAAATTGAAGGATCTTCATAAATCTATACTTAGATTTTAGAAGTACTAAATTGCAATAAATAACTCTTGGAGAGTTAATGACTATTCTCAAGAAGATAAAGTCAAACTTTGCAATTAGGCAAGTAGTGCAAGGTGCACCTTACTTCGATATTCTAGAAGGCCAAGGCTTGGCCAAAAGCTTCTGGAGTGTTGAAAAAAGCAAAGGCAAAATCATTATAATCTTCTGGGAAGATAAAGGACAAATCCCAAAATATCTGCCTAAATTGTGGCAAACGGGATCGCGGAAGCATGACTGCTGTTTGGACAAAGCAGACATGAAGGAATTGAAGACGAGCAAGGCTTTGACTTCAAATATGTTTGTCAAAATTATGTTCACTACTAGTATTAAAATTGGATTTTAGATACTTAGTGTGGTACATAAATTATGTACTGGTGTGCAGCATCTGCTATAAGCAGGATACTGACTTCAGTTGAGATTAATCTGCGAATTTGAAACGGGACTTAAGTCGCTGTTTTAAGTTTAGGAACTACCCCAAGGTGTGTACTTAAATTAGGAAACTGTTATAATGTAACTAGTTTGACTAGAAACATTATCTTTATATCAGTGTTTACCGTTGCGGATTTACCTTCATATTCTAGAACACTAAAGTGTTTTATTAGATAAAGATGATATTGAGATAATCACATTAGATATGAATAACAAAATTTATATTTTGAATATAAATAAATCTCAAACATATAACATGACAAACAAAAAGCTCAAACTGATTTGATCAGATGAAACTTATAAGTGGCATTGTTGTGTGGGATACAATGAAACAAGACTCGTATATCCACACTTTTGAAGAGTGGGTACTCGGACTGATTTGATTCTATTCAAATGAAGTCTACGAATATAGTTTATTGGGCAAAGTGCCTAAAACACTATTTACTTGGTAAAAGTGTAAATGCCACCAATCTGTTTGCCCTAGTTCCTAGTGAAGTAAGTGGGACCATATCTAGATAGGCTAGAGGTGGATATGAATATTTCGTGACCTTTATGGGTGTGGCATCACGTTATGGCTAAGTGTTTCTTTTGAAACACGAATCAGAAACTTTTAAAGTTTCGACACGAAATAGACAAACAAATCGGCTAAAGTATTAAACTGTCACGGTAAGACCGTAATGGAAAATACTTAACCAATGAGTTTCTCGTATACATGAAAGAGTATAGTATTCTTTCAAATAAGGACTCCTCCCGGAACACGTCAGTTCGACGGTGTGTCCGAACGGAGAAACCAAATTTTATTGGACATAATAAGGTTAATCATGAGTCACTCTGAGCTACCGTTTCCTTTAACGGATAAGCATAAACAGTGAAGAACTTAATTTGAATAAGGTTCCATAATAATCTGTTTGACAGATTACATATTAGATATGAACGGGAAAGGAACCCGGTTTCTCATTCCTGATAATTTGGGTATGTTTGGCATATGCTTGGATGATACCAAACTAGAACCCAAATTGGATAAGTGCCAATTGTAGGTTATCCTAGGGATACATAAGTATAGTACTTATACATCTCACAAGAGAACAAGGTAATTGTTGCTCGCCATGCGGTTTTCCTGAGAAGAATACCGATATGTAGTGGTAAGTAGGAGGATGGTAAGACTCAATGAAAATCGGAGTAATACTGTTCAAGGCACCGAAACCTTAATGGAACACAAACAGTTCATCATGGATGAAACTGTACTAGTAATCTTCAAATTCACAAGAACCACGTAAGTCGGAGAGAGTCAGAAAACAATCTGGGGTATGGGTTTCTGATCTCACCTCATAAAGATGTCAATCTTATTGAGGAATACCAACTAACTACGTATGAGGAAGTGATACAAGGCATCGACTCCCTATTATGACAAAGTGCCACGAGTCCGAAATGGATTCCATGTATATCAACTTAGTTTGGACACTACTTGATGTACCGCAAGGCATTGTGCCTATTGGTACTATATAAGTCTTCAAGGAAGACATACATGGAAGGCAATATACCAACGTACTAAGCTAGGCTTATAGCGGAAAGGCATCGTTATCAACATTATGATTGATTACGATGAAACCTTTTACCTGTTGCCACGGTAAATCCATTTTGATAATGCTTGTTAATGCTGCAGGTTTCATTTATGAAATATGGCAGCTGAACAGGAAAATCGCTTTCCTTAAACGGAAACCTTTTGGAGGATATTTAAAACATCCTGACGATTTTGTCGTACCAAAACTAGCAAACAAGGTTTGCAGGTTATTCGATCCATGGAGGGATTGAAGCAAGCATTGGGTTCTTGGAACTATCGCTTTGATGTAATCAAAATAGTTTATGATTTAATTCAAAGCGAAATCATTCTTGTGTATATAAGGAGGTTAGTGGGAGCGCACTGACAGTGGTTGTCCTATAAAAAATGATAATACATCATTTCTTGGAAATGATATTCCTATAATAACAATCGGTAAAAGTTTGGCTTTCGAGAAAATTCTCCGTAGAATTCTTATGAGTAACAACCTTTATTCTAGGAATAAAGATCTACTATGATAGATTTAAAGTTGTTAACACTCTCCGAGAACTCGTACATTGAAAAATATACGCGACCTAGTGTCTCATGCGCTTTGAGCATATGGATTCACAAACAGGTCAATCCAAGTGTAGTCACTAGATTGATATTAAGAACATCCGTTAGTATCTTGGAGAACTAAGGATGATATCCTATACTATGGAGAAGAAGAACTTGAAGTGACTGGAATCACTGCTGCAAGTTTCCTAACCGATAAAAATGACTATAAGTCAAACAATGATACTATACAGTTTGAATAATGGTACAGTGAGTTGGAAATCTTTCAAGCAAGAGACTGTTACCGAATAAACAATAAATACGGGTTATTGTTGTAGTTGAGGCAGTAATAGAGGCCATCTGGGTCAATAATAAATCTAATTAGATTAGATATGGTTCTGTTAACAGCTGAGCTAGGCTTCAGCACAGGCTAAAGGATTAATGGTCTCATCAATGATCCAGATATATCTTCGACTATTCATCTGATTCATTCCGATCATACATCGTGGCGATGTGATGATCGTATAAATCGTATCAGATGGTAATCATGTAAATCCGCTGACGAAAGCCCTTCCTCAGCAATTTGAGCCAACCGTACATAGTTCGGGAGTAGGACACTCGACTGCCTGGCTATAGGCCAAGTGGGAGATTGTTGGACAATTATGATCTATAGCGTCATTATTTTTATAGATCATGGTGTTGTTGTACAAATTAACTATGTGACAAAGAGATTGCTCTCTTAACATTTGTGATTAGATCACCTAGATGTATAAATGATAGGAGGTCCTCATGATTTGTTCTTGGATTGAGAATGATATGAGACAATATCAGTCCACGAAGGATAAATCATTAAATATCCCTAGTCAGAGTATTATCGAGATTGGACATCGATAAATGCGTAAAAGACTAGTATTACACTTGTGCGTGTTGTGATGGTACAACAACATATTTCTCATATATTTGGGTATATGATACTCATGCAAGTGTAATAGGAGGTTGTGTTTTACCGATGGTACGAAAAATAGCTTCGCTCCGGATAGACCCCCTCGGAATTCCATTGGTAGTATGACTATGTGTTTACTATTAGAGGAGAGAGAAAGATTAATTTGGAATTAATCGATAAAATAATATATTCGATATATTAAACGAAATTGGATTTCGATTCGGAATTAAAATTAGATTTTAATTCGGGCACTCGAATTAATTTAGAATTAATTCTCGAGCGACTTGAATAGTAAATTGGATTTGTTTACGAGGCATCGGAAAAATCGTTAATTTAGAATTATCGAAACCGAGCCCGGAATGTGTTTCCGAAGTTGCACCGATTTTGAATCACGTGCGGCAGCAAGTCACATCGTAAATCACATCGCGAGTCATATCATATGTCATTGATGTGTGATAGAAGTCAAATCACTTTATGAAAAGTGACTTTGACTTTTTGACTTTTAACCTTTTGACTTTTGGAGGGAAAATTGGGGGGGGGGAAAGAGTTTTAACTTTTTGGAAAGGTTAAAAGCTTTTCTTTTTCCTTTTTCACTATGGTTTTGGCATTTGATACAACAAAAACATTCTCTCTCCCAAAAACACTCCCATGGTCGAAACTTGAGGGAAATATACCTAGGGTTTTTTCTTTGATTTTTCAAAGGCCATTTTGCTAGCACACTTTGGTGGATCAAACAAAGGTGATAAGGAATAGATTCAAGAGCTTGGATCTCATTCTTGGAGCTTGGAAATTTTCTTCAACAAAACAAACCTTCCTTGGCCGAATTCTCATCAATAGGAAATGAGGAATTTTTGTTGAGCATCTCATCACATCCGATCATTGTAAGTGTGTTTCCGCCACTCTTTCAATTTATTCATTCTTATTTCATGCTTTGTGATGATCTTGGGACTATATTAGAAACCCAACAATGGTATCTTGAGCCTTGTTAAAGCATGAAAAATATTAGGGTAAAATTTGGGTAAAATTGATTGAAGCATGATTTGATGAAATTGATTGATTAAATAAGCTAAAATATTGTAACATTGTGTATACATCATCAATTTATGAAAACCACATTGGATGAATTTTTCCTCATATGAGAGGCTTGGCCGAATCTATACACCCTTGGCAAGGACTTGGTATTTTTTGTTTGTGAGTTCATTGGATGACTTGAAACGGATATGGAATGATGATGTTGTGATTCGATCGGATTGAAAAACGAAATCGGAATTTTTCCCTTACCTTGGCCAATGCATATAGGCATGTATGGACTTGATTTTTCATGAAATAATGTTGGACATTAGTTTATGTTATAAGCATGATTAAATGATAAATTAATGTTTTTGAAAGATCGATTTAAAAGGGTTTAATCATGTATTTACACTTATGTTAATTGGATTTTAAAATTTGGAATATTAAAATTTGATTAATGGGCTTAATTTTGAATTGGGCTTGAATTTGTTATATTTGGGCATAATGGGCTTCGGTGGGCCAAGTTGGTTTAGGCCAATTGGATTGGATCCAAATTGGGCCTAAATCATTCCATTAAGTCCAAATGTAATAAAATGGGCTTAAAGGTTTAATTGGGCCCTATGGGCTTGATATTAGTTTCTTGGCAAATGAGGGTGATTCCTCACTTGGGCTTGGTAATTAGGTTTGACCCACATTGACCAAGGCCATGCCTTATGAAATCATTTGAAAGCCCATTGGACTTTAATTAAACTTACATTGGATGTTAGTTGGGCTTTGAGACCCAATAAGATTAGATTTGGAATCTAAGTCATTAAAGCACATTAAAAAGTGTAAATATTTAATTTGGAATTAATAAAAGAATTAGTATTGAATACGACTTAAATTAGATTTAATGAGTAGTTCGATATAATTCGAGAATTCGTACTTTGAGTACTTATTCTCAAACGAGTTGGACTCGCGTAAAAATCAAATTATTGTTTGAACATTGGATGGTCACTTAATAAAGACTAATTAATTGGATTAGATTGGTTGTATAAAGCATGCCTTGAATGAATATATGTGATGTGATGAATGATAGTGTATATCGGATGGATATTAGAAGGGAAAAGGGCAATTTTAGAAATTGTTGTAAATTTATAATTTATAAATTGGACCTGCGTGTCCAGCCTTCTCTCTTATTGATTCTCTGTATTCTCTTCTCACCTAATTCCCCTCAATGTTTATGAGGTTTCTATTATTGTAATATAATTGGGTAGAAGTAGAATAGTGCTAGCCGGGGAGTGGAAAGGGAGTGATTTGTTCTAGGAACAATATGTTTATATATCCATCCGCATATCACTATTATTTACTTTTAGCGCCTTATGATGTTTTAGAAGCATGCTTAAGGGTGTATGATAAGACCTTAACAAAGATAATAAATTGGTTGCCAATTTATGCAAAAGAACCCTCAATATAATATTAAGCGTTTTTCCTTCCGTTGAGTGATTCTTACTCAAGATCCAAAATTGGCATTGGCTTGTTGGCCAAAGTCAAGGCCTTTGTCAATTGCGGATGTGTTTGAATCATGAAGGTTTTGTTATATATCGGTGCCTGTCCAAGTTGTGATTTGTTGGCCAAAGTCAAGATCACTTCTTGTCCATCGACATTGATTACGAAACTTTCCAAGTCAACGGGTCCCGCTTAACTGGAATCATTAAGCTTGTTGTGCCAAAGCCAAGGCTTAGTTGTTTCAGAGGAAAGGGTTAGGATAATATGTTTGACATATTGGCATATATAAGGTATATGTGTTTTGGACTTGGATGTCCATCTACCGGAGATCTGGGAGTTGGATTAGATCCAATTGCTCTTCGAGATCTACCTAGTTAAATATCATACAGCTTGTTGGCCAAAGTCAAGGTTGTGTGTTATTTAACGGGATCCTAGCCCACTAGGAAACTAGGTTTCCCGAGTACTCAACAGAGGGTTAGAGACTCGCTGAAAAATAGCGGAGGCTAGTATTTAATTTTCAATTTCATTCAGATACTTAGCTTTACGTGCTTTCAAATAATTTCGTCAAAATTACTTTATTAGTTGGACTAATATATTGTTATTTTTCTATGTAACAGTTAGACTATACCCATTATCGTTGACTAGATAGTTGGACTATCGTAGTCAAGATGACAGGAAAGGGAAATGTCCGCGACATTATCATGGGAGAAAATGTCTTTAAGGGCACGAACTTTATAGATTGGGAAATGAACCTTAGGATTGTCCTAGGTTCAGAGAGGCTGTTGTATACTTTATAAAGATCTCTTGGGCCTAAGCCCGGACCGGATGAGACACTTGAGCTGGAGCTTTGGAAGACTCACAGCGATGATTGTGACACAACTCAGTCCATTATGCTTGCTTCGATGACTCAGCATTTCCGTTGACAAAATAGAGACTTGGATCCTTATAACATGTTAGCGAGGTTGCAAGATCTGTATCGATCTAACAAGAGGATGCAGAGGTACGAGTTAGTGAAAAAGCTCTTTCGCTCACGCATGTCAGAAAGCATGTCTGTTGAGTCCCACGTGGCACAGATGAATGCTGACATTGATGAGTTGGCCAACATGGGGATAGTCTTTGAGGCTGAGATTACTGTGGATATGATCCTGCAATCTCTCCCCGATTTCTGGAGACGTTTATCATAAATTATAATTTGATGAACAATAATGATACTCTTGGAGAGTTATTATCAACTCTCAAGGATGCTGAGAAGAGCTTCAAAAGGGCAACAAGCATGAGGCGCACTTTGCATCGACATCTCGGGCACCTAGGGTTGGGCCCAAGGCAACTGGAGGTATGAAGAAGAAAAAGCATAACAGAAAGGGCAAGGCCAAATCGTCAAAGGCTTCTGGGAAGACAAAGGACAAATCTCAGGATGTTTGCCTACAGTGTGGCAAGCGGGGTCACTAGAAGCGTGACTGCCGGAAGTACAAGGCGCTCCAGAAGGAGATAAAAGTGGGCAAGGCACCGACTTCAGGTATGTTTGTTATTGAAATAAACATGACTACTTCTAGTTTTAAAAATTGGATTTTCGATTCTGGTTGTGGTACTCATATATGTACTGATGTGCAGGATCTGCAGATTAGCAGGAGACTGGCTTCAGGGGAGATTGATCTACGCATTGGAAATGGGGCACCAGTCGCCGTTTTGGCCGTTGGCACTTTTGTTTTAGAACTGCCCTCGGGGCATGTACTTGAACTTCATGACTGTTATTATGTACCTAGTTTGACTAGGAATATTATTTTTGTATCTATGTTAACCCAATGTGGGTATACTTTTGTATTCAGGAACACTGGGTGTTTTGTTTATAAAAATGATGTAGAAATTTGCAATGCAATTGTAAGTAATGGTCTTTATATTTTGAATATAAATCTATCTCCAACATATAAATAACAATCAAAAGGCTCAAAACGAGTAACAAAAAAGAAACTTACATGTGGCACTGTCATCTGGGACACATAAACAAGACTCGCATATCCACACTTTCGAAGTATGGGTACTTGGACGGATTTGATCCTAATTCATATGACGTCTGTGAATCTTGCTTATTAGGCAAAATGCCTAAATCACCTTTTAGCGTTAAGGGTGAACGCGCCACCGAACTGTTAGCCCTCGTTCATAGTGACGTATGTGGGCCCACGTCTAACCAGGCTAGAGGTGGATATGAATACTTCGTAACCTTTACGGATGATGCATCGCGTTATGGTTATGTGTATCTTATGAGACACAAGTCGGAAACTTTTGAGAAATTCAAAGAGTTTCGACACAAAGTTGAAAAACAGACAGGCAATAGTATTAAGACATTACGGTCAGACCGTGGTGGCGAATACTTAGGCAATGAGTTTCTTGATTACCTGAAAGAATATGGCATTCTTTCACAGTGGACTCCTTCTGGAACACCGTATTTAAATGGTGTGTCCGAATGGAGAAACCGAACCTTGTTGGACATGGTTAGGTCTATGATGAGTCGCACTGAGCTACATATTTCCTTTTGGGGATATGCATTAAATAGTGCAATTCTTATTTTGAATAAGGTTTCGTCAAAGTCTGTACAACAGACACCATATGAGATATGGACATGAAAGAAATCAGGTTTCTCATTCCAAAAGATTTGGGGGTGCTGGGCATACTTTAAACGTTTGGAAGGTACCAAACTTGAGCCCAAATCGAATAAATGCCAATTCGTAGGATATCCTATGGAAACCAAAGGATATTACTTCTATCACCCACGAGAGAACAAATATTTGTTGCTCCACATGTGGTTTTCTTTGAGAAGGAATTCCTAAATGCAGTGATTAGTGGGAGGAAAGTAGAACTCGATGAAAATCGGAGTGATACTATTCCTGGCATAGAATCCTCAACGGAACAAGAACAGTCCATCCGGGATGAGACTATACCACAATCTTCTATTACACAAAGACCGTGTAGGTCAGAGAGAGTCAGGAAACTACCTGAGAGGTATGGGTTTCTGATCTCACCTCATGTAGATATTAATCTCATTGAGGATAACGAATCGGCTACGTACGAGGAAGTGATACATGATATCGATTCCGCTTTATGGCAAGAGGCCATGAAGTCCGAAATGGATTCCATGTACACCAACCAAGTTTGGACACTGGTTGATGCACTAGAAGGCATAAAGCCTATTGAATGCAAATGGATCTTCAAGAAGAAGACTGACATGGAAGGCAACGTGCAAAGGTACAAAGCTAGGCTTGTAGCGAATGGGTATCGTCAGCGACATGGTGTCGATTATGACGAAACTTTCTCACCCGTTGTCATGATTAAATCTATTCGGATAATGCTTGCTATTGCTGCATATTTCGATTACGAGATATAGTAGATGGACGTTAAAACTGCTTTCCTTAATGGAAACCTTTTGGAGGATGTTTATATGCAACAGTCTGACGGTTTTATCATGCCTAGACTTGTAAACAAGGTTTGTATGTTAAATCGGTCCATCTATGGACTGAAGCAAGTATCGCGGTCATGGAACCAACGTTTTGTTGAGATCATAAAAGAATATGATTTCATTCAAAACGAAGATGATCCTTGTGTATACAAGAAAGTTAGTGGGAGAGCACTGACTTTTATTGTCCTTTATGTTGACGATGTATTGCTAATAGGCAATGACATTCCCATGCTAAAGTCGGTGAAAGCTTGGCTTTCATTGAAATTCTCCATGAAAGATCTGGGAGAAGCAGCCTTTATTATGGGAATAAAGATCTACCGGGATAGATCTAGAAAGCTGCTTGGACTCTCCCAGAGTACGTACATTGACAAGGTGTTGAAGAGATTCAACATGGATCAGTCCAAGAGGGGACTGTTGCCAATGTCACATGGCGTCTATCTATCTAAGGACGTGTGTCCTAAAACTCAAGATGAGAGAGACAACATGAGTCGGATACCGTTCGCCTCGGCATTCGGATTGATCATGTATGTCATGATATGTACACGACCTGATGTCTCCTATGCTTTGAGCATGTGTAGTCGATATCAGGCCGATCCAGGTGAAGGTCACTGGATTGCGGTTAAGAACATCCTAAAGTATCTTAAACGAACTAAGGACGCTTTCTTAATCTATGAAGATGGAGAACTTGCGGTAACTAGGTATACCGATGCAAGTTTCCAAACAGACAAAGACGACTATAAGTCGCAATCAGGGTACGTTTTTATTTGAATAACGAGCAGTGAGCTGGAAATTTTCCAAGCAAGATACTGTTGCCAATTCAACAACAGAAGCGGAGTACATTACTGCAGCAGAAGCAGCAAAGGAGGCAGTTTGGATCCGAAAATTCCTAATTGGATTAGGAATAGTTTCGTTAGCAGTTGAGCCCATTCCATTGTATTGTGACAATAATGGGGCTATAGCGCAGGCTAAGGAACCGCGGTATCATCAACGATCCAAACACGTTCTTCAACGTTTTCATCTGATACGTGAGATCATACATCGTGGTGATGTGAGGGTCGATAAGGTCGCATCGGATGACAACATGGCAGATCCGCTGACGAAAGCTATTCCTCGGCATAAGTTTGAGAGACATGTATATAGTTCAGGTATTTGATGCCAGAGTGACTGGCTATAGGGCCAAGTGGGATATTGTTGGACAGTTATGACCCATAGCGTCACTGTTTGTAAAAGGCATTGTGTTTTTGTACAAAATTAACTATGTATTAATGAAATTGCCTTTTACCGTTTTGAAAATTTATTTACTATAATATAAATAGTAGAAGTCCATATGATTAGTACCGGATTGAGATGATATGTGACCGTATCAATCAATAAAGGTTTAATCATTAAATATCTCTGGTTATAGTATTATCGATATTGGACATCGATAATATGGAATAGACTAGTATTACACTTGTGCGCGTTGTGAGGGCATAACGACATAGTCCTCATATATTTAAGTATTGGATACTTATGCAAGTGCGATAGGAGGTCGTGTTTTACTGATGGTACGGAAAACAGCTTCGCTCTGGATAGACCCCGCGGAATCCCATCGGTAGTATGTATATGTGTCTATGGGAGTCCGCTTCAGGGTAGGTGTATTTGGTCTTAACCTGAGACTTGCATCGCTAGTACTTGCGACAATAGATAAACTTTGGTTTTGGTCATCCAAGGCTTTAACAGGTTTTGTGTACGCCTCTTCTGAGTTTATTGAGAATCGTAGTGTATTGGATGTGTTGTCAAGACGGAAGTATCACTTCAGACATATGGAGATGATGATCACACAGGGATTCAGAACTGGTTCTCTATAGTGTTGCAACCATCGGGATAATATGACTAGGTTATGATTATCTGATTCAAAGAGACTAGTTGCATGATATCCGACATGTGCTTCGTACGGGGCAGACACTATTCCAGCCCCAGGTCTTGCACGTGACATCAGATACTGGATCGCTATACACGATACTACAGTATACTACGCCTGATATAGATCTTATATTTCAGTAAGAATATTTCTAGAGAATTGGGTAGGCATGGCGCTTTTCTAAAAGCCAACCTTGTCTCGTAAATCGGTAAAACATAGTACGAGGTACGTACGTGTTCGGATAGTCCGACGACCGTATTTACTGGCAACATATCCGGAGATCTCTTGGGTCACTTTCCGAGAATTCACCGATGACGTTTGATTCAAACTTAATCTGGGATTAAAACGGAGAAAATTTATCTAGGATAAAGTACTATTAGAGGAGAGAGAAAGATTAATTTGGAATTTATCGATAAAATAATATATTCGATATATTAAACGAAATTGGATTTCTATTCGAAATTAAAATTAGATTTTAATTCGGCCACTCGAAATAATTTAGAATTAATTCTCGAGCGACGTGAATAATAAATTGGATTTATTTACGAGGCATCGGAAAAATCGTTAATTTAGAATTATCGAAGCCGAGCCCGGAATGTGTTTGCGAAGTTACGCCGATTTTGAATCGCGTGCGGCCGCAAGTCACATCGTAAATCACATTGCGAGTCATATCCCATGTCATTGATGTGTGATGGAAGTCAAATCAATTTATGAAAAGTGACTTTGAATTTTTGACTTTTGACCTTTTGACTTTTGGAGGGAAAATTGGGGGGGAAAGGGTTTTAACTTTTTGGAAAGGTTAAAAGCATTTCTTTTTCATTTTTTCAATAGGGTTTTGGCATTTGATACAACAAAAACATTCTCTCTCCCAAAAACACTCCCATGGCCGAAACCTGAGGGAAATATACCTAGGGTTTTTTCTTTGATTTTTCAAAGGCCATTTTGCCAGCACAGTTTGGTGGATCAAACAAAGGTGATAGGGAATAGATTCAAAAGCTTGGATCTCATTCTTGGAGCTTGGAGCTTGGACCTTGGACCTTGGATATTTTCTTCAACAAAATAAACTTTCCTTGGCCGAATACTCATCAATAGGAAAGGAGGAATTTTTGTTGAGCATCTCATCACATTCGATCATTGTAAGTGTGTTTCCGCCACTCTTTCAATTTATTCATTCTTATTTCATGCTTTGTGATGATCTTGGGACTATATTAGAAACCCAACAATGAGCCAACATACGTCACTATAAAAGAGGGCTAACAGTTCAGTGGCACGTGCACCTTTTCCGCTAAAATGTGTTTTAGGCATTTTTCCTAATAAACAAGATTCACAGACGTCATATTAATTTGGCTCAAATCCATCCAAGTACCCACTCTTCGAAAGTGTGGATATACATGTCTTGTTTATGTGTCCCAGACGACAATGCCACATATAAGTTTCATCTTTGTTACTTATGTTAAGCCTTTTGTTTGTTACATTATATGTTTGAGATTGATTTATATTCAAAATATAAATACCATTATTTGTATCAGCAGTGCAAATTTGCATATTATTTTTATACATAAAACACCAAGTGTTTCTAATACAAAAGTATACCCACTTTGGGTTAACATAGATACAGAAATAATATTCCTAGTCAAACTAGGTATAAAATAACAGTTTATAAGTTCAAGTACATGCCCCGATGGCAGTTCCAAAACATAAGTGCCCACGGCGAAAACGGTAACTCGTGTCACATTCCCGACGCGTAGATCAATCTCCCCTGAGGCCAGTCTTCTGTTAATCCGCAGATCTTGTACATCAGTACATATGTGAGTACCACAACCAGAATCAAAAATCCAATTTTTAAGACTCGAAGTAGAAATGTTTATTTATATAAAAAACATAACTGAAGTCGGTGCCTTGCCCGCTTTGATTTCCTTCATGTGCACCTTGTACTCGCGTCTGTCATGCTTCTAGTGACCCCGCTTCACGCACTGCACACATACATCTTGGGATTTATCATTGGGTTTCCCTGAATCCTTTGACGATTTGGCCTTGCCTTTCTTATTATGCTTCATCTTCTTCACACCTCCAGTCGCTTTGGGCCAAGCCTTCAGAGTCTGAGATGTCAAAAAGAAGTGCGCCTCGCGCTTCTTACCCTTTAGAAGCTCCTTTTCAGCTTCTTTCAGAATGGATATTAACCCTCCAAGAGTATCATTTTGGTTCAACCTACTATAGCTCATGATGAACCCACTCCAAGTGTCGGGGAGAGACTGCAAGATCAAATCTATCGAATTCTCAACCTCAAAGACAACTCCCATCTGAGGCAGCTGCTCAATATCAGTAATCATCTATGACATATGGTGCTCAACAGATGTACCATTTGACATGTGAGCAATGAAGAGCTTATTCTGTAACTCATATATTTGCAATCTAAGATTAGATCGATGGAGATCATGCAACTTCGCTAACATGTTATAGGGATCCAATCCCTTGTTCTGTTGACGAAATTATTGAGACATATCAGCAAGCATAATGGACTACGCAGTAAAGTTGTCTTCGCTATAAGTCTTCCAAAGCTCTAGCTCAAGCAATTTATCAGGTCCAGGCTTAGGCCCAAGAGGTCTCTCTATAGTATAGATCAACTTCTCGGATCCCAGGATAATCTTGAGATTCATTTCCCAGTCAGAAAAGTTTGTGCCATTAAAGACATTCTCGCACATGATAATGTCTCTGACACTGTTCTTTCCCATCATTTTGACTACGATAGTCAAACTATCCAATTAACAATGTATGTGAACAGTCTAACTGTTACAAGAAAAATAATAATATATTAGTCCAACTAATAAATTAATTGATGAAATAATTTGAAAGCGCGTAATGCTAAGTATTTGAACGAAATTGCAAATTCAATACTAGCCTCCCACTATTTTTCGGCGAGCCTCTAAACCTCTGTTGAGTACTCGGGAAACCCAGTTTCCTAGTGGGCTAGGATCCCGTTAAATAACACACAACCTTGACTTTGGCCAACAAGCTGTATGATATTTAACCAGGTAGATCTCTAAGATCAATTGGATCTCATCCAATTCCTAGATCTGGTAGGTGGACCTCCAAGTACGAAATATATATACAATATATATGCCAATATATCCAACATATTTTCCTAACCTTTTCCTTTGAATCAACTAAGCCTTGCCTTTGGCACAACAAGCTTAATGATTCCAGTTAAGCGGGACCCATTGATTAATCTTTGAATTAAGTGATAATCCAATGTTCAAACAACGATTTGATTTATGCGAGTCTAACTCGTTTGAGAATAAGTACTCGAAGTACTAATTCTTGAATTATATCGAACTACAATTTAAATCTAATTTAATTCGTATTGAATACTAATTCTATATTTAATTCCAAATTAAATAACTATACTTTTTAATGAACCTTGACGACTTAGATTCCAAATCTAATCTAAATGGGTCTCAAAGCCCGATTAACATCCAATATCGTTTAATTAAAGTCCAATGGGCTTTCAATTAATTTCTTAAGGCATGGACTTTGGTCAATATGGGTCAAACCCAAATGCCAAAGCCCAATCAAGGAATCACCTTATTTGCCAAGAAACCCATTTAGGCCCATTAGGCCCAATTAAACATTAAGAGGTCCATTTTTTATATTTGCAATTAGTGTTAGACAATTATGACCCATAGCGTCACTATTTGTAAAAGACATTGTGTTTTGTACAAAATTAACTATGTAGTAATGAAATTGCCTTTTATCATTTCGTAATTTATTTACTTTGATATATAAATGGTAAAAGTCCATATGATTAGTTCCGGATTGAGATGATATGAGACAGTATCAATCCGTAAAGGTTTAATCATTAAATATCCCTAGTCGTAGTATTATCGAGACTGGACATCGATAATGCAGAATAGACTAGTATTGCACTTGTGCGCGTTGTGAGGGCATAATGGCATAGTTCTCATATGTTTAAGTATAGGATACTTATGCAAGTGCGATAGGAGGTTGTGTTTTACCGATGGTACGGAAAACAGCTTCTCTCTGGATAGACCCCACGAAATCCCATTGGTAGTATGTATATGTGTCTATGGGAGTCCGCGTCAGGGTATGTGTATTTGGTCTTAACCTGAGACTTGCATCGCTAGTACTTGCGACAATCGGTAAACCTTGGTTTTGGTCGTCCAGGGCTTTAACAGGTTCTATGTACGCCTCTATTGGGTTTATCGAGAATCGTAGTGTATTGGGTGTGATGTCAAGACGGAAGTATCACTTCAGACATTGGAGGTGATGATCACGCAGGGATTCATAACTAGTTCTCTATTGTGTTGCAACAATCGGGATAATATGACAAGGTCATGATTATCCGATTCAAAGAGACTAGTTACTTGATATCCGATATGTGCTTCGTACATGGCAGACACTATTCCATCCCCAGGCCTAGCATATGACATCTGATACTGGATCGCAATACGGGATACTACGTATTCTATGCCTGACATAGATTATATATTCCAGTAAGAATATTTCTGGAGAATTGGGTAGGTACGGTGCTTTGCTAGAAGCCAACCATGTCTTGTAAATCGGTTAGCACGAGGTACGAGGTACTCACTTTATCGGATAGTCCGATAACCAGATTTACTGCCAACATATCCAGAGATCTCTTGGGTCGCTTCCCAAATATTCAACGATGACAGTTGACTTAAATTAGAATTAATATGGGATTAATTTGGAGAGAGAAAATTAATCTGGGATTAATTAGAGCTTTATTTAATCTGGAATAAATGTGTTAAGTACAGAGAGAACGCGATTAATTTGGAATTAATCGGTAAAATAAATTTAATAGTTAAATTTGATTTTTCTATTTAATTTATTCAAACGGGCTAAAATTAATATATCAGATATATTAATATGAATTGGATTTCATTACGAAATTAAAGTTGGAATATAATACGAACGAACGAATTAATTTAGAATTAGTTCGTAAACAACGTTCGTAATATATTTGTGAAGCATCGTTATTTAATTAAATTAAATTTAATTATTTAGCGACGAAAGTTCATTTAATCGGATTAAACGGAACCGAGCCGAGACAAATATTCGTAGAGATATTTGAATTTTGAATTCAAATAGTGGGGCCCACTTCACATGTGTGGTAGGTGGTGGTAGTTGGCATTTATGCCAAGCCACCAACCACCCAACCACCTTGTATTGGTTTTGGTAAAACCATTTACCCAACTACCAAGTTTTGGTGAAAAGGGTAAAAGGGTTTTACCAAAAGCAAATCTCTACACACTTTGACATTAATTGGAAAATACAAACCCTAGAGAAGTCTCCCTTGGGCGTGAACTTCATCCATTTGCTCTCTTTGATTTTGTTCTTCAAATCAAAAGCTAGCACTTAAGTAAGTCAACAAAGGTGATAGGGAAACATCTTCAAGAGTTGGAATCAACACTTTGCTTGGATCTTGGAGATCATCTTCACAAATTTTTAAAAGCTCAAATCCATTCGTTGTAAGTATTCCGCAGCTTATAATGTTCTTATTCAATGTTTTTCATGCTTATTAAATCCTTGGCATGTTCTAGGAACACTAACAATGGTATCATGAGCCAATTTTAAGCATGAAAAATTTTAGGGTTCTTGAGCATACAATTTGGTGCTTTTGTGTTTTGAATGTGATAACTTAGAGTTATGCATGATTACATTTGAAATAATTGAATGAATCAAAAATAAAAAAATGTTTAGCTTGGCCGAATGCTCTATGCAGTCCACCATGCAGTTTTTTGATTTTTGTAACATAAAATGATGTGTTTAAATGCATGTTTAAATGTTGATTGTTGGTTTGATTGGATTAGAATCAAAGTCAATAATGTTTATGTTCAAAATCAAAGAGCATATTGAACATGAAATGATGTATTTAGGCTTCAATTTGTGTTAAGCATGAAATGATGTATTTTGGCCTCAATTTGTGTTGAGCATGAATTGTTGGATTAAGCATGATTAATTAAGTTAATTGGTATTTTGGAAATATTGTGATTAATTAATTAATCATGACTAATACACTTTAATTATAATAATTATAATATTTGGAATATTAAAATTATAATAATTGGCCTTTAAAGTTTATTGGGCTAAAAGTGTGTATTTGTGCTTAATGGGCTTGGTTAGACCAAGTTTTGTTTTGGACTTTTGGATTGGATCCAATTGGGCCCAAAACCAATTCCATGAAGTCCAAATACATCATTTAGCCCTTTAAAGAATTTAATTGGGCCTAATGGGCCTAAATTGATTTGATGGCAATAGGGTGATTCCTATTGGGCCTTGGCATTTTGGGTTTGATCCATTATGGCCAAAGCTCATGCCTTAAGAATCAATTAAAAGCCCATTGGACTTTACTTAAAATGACATTGGATGTTATTGGGCCTTTGAGACCCATCAAGATTGGATTTGGAATCCAAGTCTTTAAGGCAAATATATAAGTGTAAATATTTAATTTGGAATTAAATTAGAATTAGTATTGAATACAAATAAATTGGATTTAAGTTGTAGTTCGATATAATTCAAGAATACGTACTTAAAAGTATTTATTCTTAAACGAGTTGGACTCGCGCAAATCAAATCATTGTTTGAACATTGGATGGTCATTAATCAAAGATTAATTAATTGGATTAGATTGATTGAATAACATGTTTTGTTTGAATACATAAATGTGTTGTATGAATAATGTATATCAGATGGATATTAGAAGGGCAAGAGCAATTTTGGAAATCGTAATAAATTTAGAATTTATTAAATTGGGCCTGCGTGTCCAGCCTTTAATCTCTTTACTCCTTGTAATTCTCTTCTCACTTATTCCCCTCAATGGAAATGAGGTTTCTTTATTGTATTTTGTAATTGGGTAGGAGTTAGAATAGTTTTAGTCGGGGAGAGGAAATGGAGCGATTTGTTCTAGGAACAATCTGTTTAAATATCCATCCGCATATCGTTATTAATTTACTTTTGCGCCTTATGATGTTTTAGAAGCATGCTTAAGGGTGTATGATGAGACCTAATCAAAGATAATAAATTGGATGCCAATTTACGCGAAAAACCCTCATAAACTTATTAAGCGTTTTTCCTTCTGTTGAGTGATTCTTACTCAAGATCCAAAGTTGGCATTGGTTTGTTGGCCAAAGTCAAGACCTTTGTCAATTGCGGATGTGTTTGAATTATGAAAGTTTTGTTCTATATCGGTGTCTTTTCCAAGTTGTGATTTGTTGGCCAAAGTCAAGATCACTTCTTGTCCATCGACATTGATTACGAAGCTTTCCATGTCAATAGGTCCCGCTTAACTGGAATCATTAAGCTTGTTGTGCCAAAGCTAAGGCTTAGTTGATTCAGAGGAAAATGATTAGGAAAATATATTGGCATATATTGGCATATATATTCTATATATGTTTCGGACTTGGATGTCCACCTACCGGATCTAGGAATTGGATGAGATCCAATTGATCTTCGAGATCTTCCTAGTTAAGTTTCATACAGCTTGTTGGCCAAAGTCAAGATTGTGTGTTATTTAACGGGATCCTAACCCACTAGGAAACTATGTTTCCCGAGTACTCGACAGAGGGTTAGAGGCTCGCCGAAAAATAGTGGGAGGCTAGTATTGAATTTGTAATTTCATTCAGATACTTAGCTTTACACGCTTTCAAATAATTTCGTCAAAATTACTTTATTAGTTGGACTAATATATTATTATTTTTCTATGTAATAGTTGGACTGTACCCATTATCGTTGACTAGATAGTTGGACTATCGTAGTCAAGATGACAGGAAAGGGAAATGTCTGCGACATTATCATGGGAGAAAATGTCTTTAAGGGCACAAACTTTACATATTGCGAAATGAACCTTAAGATTGTCCTAGGTTTAGAGAGGTTGTTGTATACTTTACAGAGACCTCTTGGGCCTAAGCCCGGACCGCATGAGACACTTGAGCTAGAGCTTTGAAAGACTCACAGCGATGATTGTGACACAACTCAGTCCATAATGCTTGCTTCGATGACTCAGCATTTCCGTAGACAAAATAGGGACTTGGATCCTTATAACATGTTAGCGAGGTTGCAAGATCACTCTAATAAGTGGATGCAGAGGTATGAGTTAGTGAATAAGCACTTTCACTTACGCATGACAGAAGGCATGTCTGTTGAGTCCCACGTGGCACAGATGATTGCTGACATTGATGAGCTGGGCAACATTGGGATAGTCTTTGAGGCTAAGATTAATGTGGATATGATCCTACAATCTCTCCCCGATTCCTAGAGACAGTTCATCATAAATTATAATTTGATGAACAATAATGATACTCTTGGAGAGTTATCATCAACTCTCAAGAAGGCTGAGAAGGAGCTTCAAAATGGCAATAAGCACGAGGCGCACTTTGCATCGACATCTCATGCACCTAGGGCTGGGCCCAAGGTAACTGGAGGTATGAAGAAGAAGAAGCATAACGCAAAGGGCAAGGCCAAATCGTCAAAGGCTTCTGGGAAGCCAAAGGATAAATCTCAGGATGTTTGCCTACAGTGCGGCAAGCGGGGTCACTGGAAGCGTGACTGCCGTGAGTACAAGGCGCTTCAGAAGGAGATTAAAGCGGGCAAGGCACCGGCTTCAGGTATGTTTGTTATTGAAATAAACATGGCTATTTCTAGTTTTAAAGATTGGATTTTTGATTCTGGTTGTGGTACTCACATATATACTGATGTGTAGGATCTGCAAATTAGTAGGAGACTGACCTCATGGGAGATTGATCTACGCGTTGGAAATGGGGCACCAGTCGCCGTTTTGGCCGTTGGCACTTTTGTTTTAGGACTGCCTTCGGGGCATTTACTTAAACTTTCAGACTGTTATTATGTACCTAGTTTGACTATGAATATTATCTCTGTATCTTATTTGACCCAATGCGGGTACACTTTTATATTCCGAAACACTGGGTGTTTTGTTTATAAAGATGATTTTGAGATATGTTCTGCTGATGCTAATAATGGTCTTTATATTTTGAATATAAATCAATCTCAAACATATAATGTAACAAACAAAAGTCTCAAACTAATTAACAAAGATGTAACTTATATGTGGTACTGTCGTCTGGGACACATTAACAAGACTCGCATATCCACACTTTCGAAGAGTGGGTACTTGGGCGGATTTGATCCAAATTCATATGACGTCTGCGAATCTTACTTATTAGGCAAAATGCCTAAATCACCTTTTAGCGGTAAAGGTGTACGCGCCACCGAACTGTTAGCCCTCGTTCATAGTGACGTTTGTGGGCCCATGTCTAGCCAGGCTAGAGGTGGATACGAATACTTCATAACCTTCACGAATGATGCATCCCGTTATGGTTATGTGTATCTTATGAGACACAAGTCGGAAACTTTTGAGAAATTCAAAGAGTTTCGACACGAAGTTGAAAAACAGACTGGCAAGAGTATAAAGACATTACGGTCGGACCGTGGTGACGAATACTTGAGCAATGAGTTTCTAGATTACTTGAAAGAATATGGTATTCTTTCACAGTGGACACCTCCTGGAATGCCGCAATTAAATGGTGTATCCGAACGGAGAAACCGAACTCTGTTGGACATGGTAAGGTCTATGATGAGTCGCACTGAGCTACCTATTTCCTTCTGGGGATATGCATTAAACAGTGCAATTCTTATTTTGAATAAGGTTCCGTTAAAGTCTGTACAACAGACACCATATGAGATATGGACTGGAAAGAAATCGGGTTTCTCATTCCTAAAGGTTTGGGGATACTGGGCATACGTCAAACGTTTGGAAGGTACCAAACTTGAGCCCAAATAGAATAAATGCCTATTCGTAGGATATCCTAGGGAAACCAAAGGATATATCTTCTATCACCCACGAGAGAACAAAGAATTTGTTGCTCTACATGCGGTTTTCCTTGAGAAGGAATTCCTAAATACAGTGGTTAGTGGGAGGAAAGTAGAACTCGATGAAAATTGGAGTGATACTGTTCCTGGCATAGAATCCTCAAGGGAACAAGAACAGTCCATCCGGGATGAGACTGTACCACAATCTTCTATTACACAAGGACCGCGTAGGTCGGAGAGAGTCAGGAACCAACCTCAGAGGTATGGGTTTCTGATCTCACCTCATGTAGATATTAATCTCATTGAGGATAACGAACCGGCTACGTATAAGGAAGCGATACAAGATATCGATTCCGCTTTATGGCAAGAGGCCATGAAGTCCGAAATGGATTACATGTACGCCAACCAATTTTGGACACTGGTTGATGCACCAGAAGGCGTAAAGCCTATTGGATGCAAATGGGTCATCAAGAAGAAGACCGACATAGATGGCAACGTACAAACATACAAAGCTAGGCTTGTAGCGAAGGGGTATCATCAACGACATGGTGTCGATTATGACCAAACTTTCTCACCCGTTTCCATGATTAAATTCATTCGGATAATGCTTGCTATTGCTGCATATTTCGATTACGAGATATGGCAGATGGACGTTAAAACCGCTTTCCTTAACGGAAACCTTTTGGAAGATGTTTATATGCAACAGCCTGACGGTTTTATCGTGCCTACGTATGGGCTTTATTAAATCTAGGATTAAATGTGTTCAGTAGAGAGAGAACGCGATTAATTTGGAATTAATCGGTAAAATAAATTTAATAGATAAACTTAATTTATTCAAATGGGCTAAAATTAATATATCGGATATATTAATATGAATTGGATTTCATTACGAAATTAAAGTCGGACTTTAATACGAACGAACGAATTAATTTAGAAATAGTTCGTAAACGACGTTCATAATATATTTGCGAGGCATCGTTATTTAATTAAATTAGATTTAATTATTTAGCGCGAAAGTTCGTTTAGTCGGATTAAACGGAACCGAGCCGCGGTAAATGTTCGTAGAGATATTTGAATTTTGAATTCAAATGGTGGGGTCCACTTCACATGTGTGGTAGGTGGTGGCAGTTGGTATTTATGCCAAGCCACCAACCACCCAACCACCTTTTATTGGTTTTGGTAAAACTATTTACCCAACTACCAAGTTTTGGTGAAAAAAGGTCAAAGGGTTTTACCAAAAGCAAATCTCTACACACTTTGACATTAGTTGGAAAATACAAACCCTAGAGAAATCTCCCTTAGGCGTGAACTTCATCCCTTTGCTCTTTTTTTTTTTTGTTCTTCAAATCAAAAGCTAGCACTTAAGTAAGTCAACAAAGGTGATAGGGAAACATCTTCAAGAGTTGGAATCAACACTTTGTTTGGATCTTGGAGATCATCTTCACACATTTTTAAAAGCTCAAATCTGTTCGTTGTAAGTATTCCACAACTTATAATGTTCTTATTCAATGTTTTTCATGCTTATTAGATCCTTGGCATGTTCTAGGAACACTAACAATTAGTGGAATGGTTTAGGCCTAATTTGGATCCAATCCAATTGTCCTAAACCAACTTGGCCCAACCAAGCCCATTAGGCCCAAATACTACATTTAAAGTCCAATTCTAAATTAAGCCCAATTAATTAAATTTTAAAATTCGAAATTTCATAATTTAATTAATTAAAGTATTTAGCCATGATTACCCATTTAAATTAACATTTCCAAAATACTAATCTAATCAATTAATCATGCTTATTCATCATCAATACATGTCCAATATTATTGAGTCAAAAATCATCTCATTTTATGCTTTGATGCTCACGGTATTTGTAGGGTTTTTTGTCAGATTTCGATTTCAATCCAATTGAATCTCAAATCATTATTTTCCAAGTCTTTAAACACATCCAATGGTCTTAAAAACAAAAAATACCATGACATTAGGGCACTAGGTACATTTGGCCAAGCCAAAAAATTGGGGAAAATTAATCCAATTCAATTTTCGTCAAATTGATCATATATAACTCCAAGTCATCCTTATACAAGCATGCACAAACAAACAATTTGGTTAAAACATGCTCAAATCAAAAATACCCAAATTTTATGTTAAAAACCCTAATTATATTTCATGCTCAAACTAGGCTCCATGATACTATTATCGGATTTCTATGTAGTCCCAAGTTCAATTTAAGCATAAAATTAAGTTAATACACAAAAAAGTATTTGCGGAATAATACTCACTTTGATCGGATTATGGAAGTGTTGAATACAAAAACTTTTACCTTTGAGAAGATCCTCTAAGCTCATCTTTGAAAGTTGAATCCAAGCTCCAAGCTTCAATGGTGATTCCAAGCTCCAAGCTTGGTTTCCCTATCACCTTGTTTGATTCTTTGGTGTGCTAGTAATAAGAAATTGTTGCAACAAAAATCCTCTTATTCTTCCTCCTAGTTTCGGCCAAGAAGATAAAAATGGAGAGAGTGATTTTCCAATTTGTGCGTGAATGAGAGATGAGAGGAAGTGAGTGTGTTGACTTGTTAAAATGATTTCTAAAATCAAATCCAAGATATACCAAACATTTGGTATATGTCTTTCATCCCATCAACCTTTTCAACTTGTGTGAAATACAAGCAAGCTTCACCAACTCACCAAAACCCATCAACTAAAGTGACTAGTGATGTGACTTGTGATGTGACAGTGTGCCCCCACTTGATTCAAAATTCGAGTGGACCCGCAAACACTCTCGAGTAACTCATAATCGAAGGTCATTGCCTCATAATCTAACAACTCCTCATGTTTACCCCTCATTTTACGGGTAACTGTTTCAACCTGATCCCCAAGCTTCTGAAATTCTGCCTGAGACCCAATCATTCGGCCTGTTGCATATTCTGCCATGTCGTCATCAAAAGTTGGGATACCATCCCCCAACCCATTCGGAGGCTCCTCATGCCTCACATTCTCATAACTTCCCCTAACACGGGGTACAGCTAGACCAACCACAGCAGTAGTCAAAGCTTGTAACTGTTTAGTAAATTTGGCGAGACTGTTCTCAAACTGATCCATACGGGATACCTCATTCTCTGATGTACTCATGCCTTTTTACCGTCTTTTAGTAAGTGTTTCTCTTCCCTAACCTAACGAGAATCTATGATGCCTTTATGAGACATAGAGGGTGTTAACATGATGTATGTATGTATGAGGTACATGAGATGCATGTAACATATAGAACATACTAAATCAATTAAAATTTTCACACAAATCGGCCCATTATCATTTTAGAAGCTTTTGGGCTAACTGTCATAGGAGTGAACTCGTCCCAGTTTAAATGGCCCAACGAGTTCACATCTCATGGCCATGAGTCTAAATAAATCCAAATGGTAATGTTCCGAACATAAGCACAAAATGGCCCATCAATATTTAGAAGCCTTTGGCCCCAATCGTCATAAGTTATGTTCTTGTCCCAGTTTAAATGGCCCAACAAGCCCACATCCCATGACAAATGGTCCAAATGGATCCAAACGACGATGTTCCCAAACACAAGCATAAAAGAAAGGTAATGCAAACATAGAATAAAAATTTCTATAGAGTGGCCCACCAACATTTCAGAAGCTTTGGGCATAATGGTCATAGGATACGAACTCGTCCCAGTTTAAATGGCCTAGCAAGTTCACATTTCTGACAAAGAGTCCAACTGCACCCAAATGAGGATGGTCCACAAGCACATGCTCAAGGAAATAATTGTTACTTTAGTCATACAATCTCGGTCTATGGGTGGGTTCGTGAGAGTATAGACAAAGACTCTTGCTGGCAAAGGATTGCCCACAACTAGGTCTCCCCACTCAAGGGTTCGAGCAACCAAGTGAGCACACCTTTTTTATACCCTAAAAATACGTGCCAACAAGTCATGGCGTGTGACTAACTATCGAATGGATTTCCCATTTTAGATTCCCCATAGGGAGGGTGGAGCGAGGCTCTCTTAAGTACCCAAGCCTCTTAGGCTCTTATCGCTTGGTGTCAAGAATAAACAATGAGTCCTCCAAACTAGTCTGTCACAACAAGCTACAAGCAATGATTATCTCGGTGTCTTCACAGCTTTTCCTTATGAAAAGGTAGTGAGTGAAGGAAGACACCAAACCATTACCTAGCCTTAAAAAATGTCTTTGATCAAACCCTCATTTTACCCACTATAGACACGGTCAATTAAAACACAAATCCAAACATTGCAAGACAATATTTCGGGGCCGATTCTCTATCCCCAGTGGAGTCGCTAGACTGTAGACAACAGAAACTGGGCGACACATGCTGTTCCGGGCTCGCGGCCCGGTTGGGAGTACGGGGTAGCCACGGGGGACTAAATTGGAGAATGATGGAGTCGCCACCCGGTGTGAATCGGGAAAATGAGATTTAAGGCCGCACTCACCCATCGCAAGGGAAGACCTCAAACCATTGGGTTCGGAATGGTCCCTTAATTATGTCACTTGTAATGAAAAGATTTGCGTAATAATTTAATCAAGCCTAAGTAACACTTATTTTCAAAAATAACATGCTTCTAAATTCACATGTGCAAAAAAGATAAGACTTACACCTAGATTTGCATATATCCTCCTTCTAAGTTCACATGCTCGAAAGTAAGTCAAAGTAGTGGCAAATATACAACTTCATAGGCATATTATACTCATGAAAATGCAAGCACGTCATAATCACATAAGCACACATAAAAGGGAATCAAATAATGATGAACATGTAATTTCATAAACATTTCATACAAGCGGAAGCATAAACAAATAACCATTACATATTCATGCATAATAAAAGGAGCCAACTAAGTCCATACGTAACACGTTTCATATAACATATGTCTCAGTTTTACATACAACCTATTTGCATATAATCTAGTTCAAGTTTGCATGCATCACAGTAGATTAAAGTAATGACATATATACAATTTCCCAAACGCATTATTGATGGACATGAGAGCGCAAACAAGCACTAATTGCATAAGCGTACATATTAAAGAGAGGATATTAAGTGCATAATGTAAAAAATGGATAATTAAAAAGACAATCATACGTGAAATAAACGTGCCATGATGCGATTTGAAAGATAAATAATGGAGATGAAAGAAAAGAGATACGACATATGCCCACATCTATATATGACCTTAAGTCTTCGATTGAACGTATCTCACATTCATTAGAATACACTTTGTCTGGCGCGGCGAAGTATCGTGGCAAAGGATTTTAACCTCTTCAATTAGAGGACCTTTCATCCGACTTACTAAGCCCATGCGCAATACAATATGATGCATGATCATGCGAAAAGATGGCATACAAAGAAAAGAAAATAACTGAATATAAGGCGCGGCGAAGCATCATGGTAAAGGATTTTAACCTCTTCAATTAGAGGACCTTTCATCGCACTTGCTAAGCCCATTCGCAATTAACACAATGCATACATATGAAATAAAAGTGGATACAAAGATATCCGGTGCGGCGAAGCATCATGGTAAAGGATTTTAACCTCTTCAATTAGAGGACCTTTCATCGCACTTACTAAGCCATGCGCTTATCTCAATGCATATATATATGAAACAAAAGTAAATACAAAGATATTGGATTTCGTATACCCGATTGAACATATCTCACATCCAATCGAATATACATTGATCGGCGCGGCGAAGCATAGTGGTAAAGGATTTTAACCTCTTCAATTAGAGGACTTTTCATCGCACTTACTAAGCCCATGCGCTCGATCATATCATTACACAAACAAATAGTATGCGGAAATTAAATAACGAATAATAAACACATCAAAACAACATAAAACAAAATATACGCCGTTTGCTCAAGTGGTACGTGGAGTTGTATCCCGAGTGCAGATCATACTACCGTCCATTCGGAATCGGCTATGAAATTTACGTCTGGGTTTCCATCCTATATACCACAAGAGGCGACACATTTTTCATTTTACTCAAAGGCCATAACGCACATCATATCCATAATACATGCATATTTATCTACTCAAGGGCCACAGCATGCATTTTAACATAATAATCATGTGAACAAAACTCAATAAATAATAAAAATACGAATGAAAATGGATGCGAAAAGTACCCTCAAGTCTAACCTTTTATGTCGATTTTTGGGAGTGCGTTACAAGTCCGTCGGAATGGCTAATACTCCGCAACTCTTCCGATTCACTGGATCAATGTTTTGGCTCGCTGTTTCACTATTTTAGCCGCTGTTTTCACTCCATTTTGCTGCTGTTTTGTCTGTATTTTCTGCTTACTGTTTCTGGTCTTTTAGGTTACTATTTTAAGGTTATGTTTGGGGCAGTTTGCGGTTTTTTTGGGCAGTTTTTAGGGTAGTTCGGGGACTATTTTCAGGCTTTTTTAGTTGGTTATTCGATCAGTTTGATGAGGGCTAATTTGGTGCTGGTTGTGTGCGTATAGGTGTGAGTTTGTGGCTTGGTCAGAGGGCGTCAAGTGGCATGCTGGTAGCCTGAAGAGTTGTTACTGGTTGAAGGGTTTCGTTGTGGCGTTGGTGAGGGGCTGTTGTCGTGTGAGGTCTGAGTGGCCGTTGAATATTAAGTGAGGTAGGGGGCATGTGGCGTGAGGCTTAGGGACGTGTGGTGTGATGTTTGGGTTCATGGTGCGTGATGGCCATTGCAATGTGCGCTGTGGAGGGCTGCTATTGCGTGAGGACAATGAGAGGCCGGTTGGAAGTGCTATGTGTTTGTTTATATGGAGGACGTTGCTGATTGTGGTGAGGTTAATGTGTATGGGCGGGCCTGGCTGTTGATGATTTTATGGTGTGATGGTTTGAGCAGTGGAGGTTTAGAGATATTAGGGTTTGTTTTTATTTTTGCCGTGGATGGTCTTAGCCAGTGGAGCCGGAGGAGGGGTTTAGTTTGTGTAGTTTATATAGTTGCATGATTAGGGTTAGGGTTTTTGTATGGATTTGCATGAATAATGAAAGAAATAAAATTATTAAGGGAGGGATTTAATTTAGTTATTTAGGGAAAGAATTGTGTATTTTAGGAGGTGATTATATTAAATTAGGTGATTGATTTAATTAAATTATGAATGAATTTATTTTGATTTGATTTTAATTTGGAAGTGAATTATTTAATTTTGGTATTTAATTTTAATTTATTTAATTTAAAATTTAATTTGTTTTCATTTAATTTAAATTTGAATTAGTTTGATTGGTTAATTCAATTTAATTTGAGTTTAATTTAATTGGTTTTAATTTAATTTGTGAATTTAATTTAATAAGCTTTCAATTTAATGGATTTGAATTAAAATTTGGGACATGTGTTTTAAATGTTTTAATTATTTTGAATTTAATTTGTGACATATATTTTAAATGTTTTAATTATTATCGGATGTGATTTAATGGGCTTGGGCTAAGATTAAGTTTTAAAACGGAGGTCCAACAAGCGAACCCGAAGCTAAACACATGAACTAAATCCAACAAAAATTTCAATTCTTGACTCTTCCCTTCCGACGACCGTTTCCCGTGAATTCCGCGACTTAAAAGGTAGTGCCTCCAAATGAGACTCATCACCGGGTTTCACATGCAAAAATGCAACGCCTACAGATGCTATGGGTCATAGTTGTCCAACAGTTACAGCTCAATACATAGTTCGTTCTGGGGATATGCACCACAAACTGCAATGCATATCCTTAATGTAGTTTCATCTAAGTTTGTTCATAAGCCTCCCTTAGAGTTGTGAAATGGTCGTAAAACTAATTTACGACATTTCCGTGTATGGGGGTGTCCAGCACATGTGCTAAAGAATAAGACCACAAAGTTAGAGCCACGTTCTCAGGTGTGCCTATTTGTAGGCTATCCTAAGGAGACCATGGGTGGATTCTTCTACAGTCCTGATCATAACAAACTATTTATGTTGAAAAATGCTACGTTTCTAAAAGAGGACTATATGAGGGAGTTTAAGCCTCGAAGTAAGGTGTTACTCGAGGAGTTACTTGCTGGTTCGACCATCACGCCATCCTCAATGAAAGTTGACAAATACATAGCACATTTGACATCTGAGAGTCAGATGCAAGCTCGTCAGAATGATCTACCGTCTAGAAGTAGTGGGAGGGTTGTACGATAATCTGACGCTACCTTGGGGTTGGAGAGGCACAAGTTGTCGCATTATGCGATGGCGTAGATGATCCATTTACCTATAGTAGTGCAATGGATGATTTTGACAAAGAGGAATGGCTCAAAGCCAAGAACCCAGAGATGGAGTCCATGTACTCCAACTTAGTCTGGGAACTTGTAGACCAACCTGATAGGGTAAAACCCATAGGTTCCAAGTGGATATATAAGAGGAAGAGGGGATCAGATGGGAAGGTACCGACCTTTTAGGCTAGACTAGTGGCCAATGGTTATACCCAGAAAGAGAGAGTTGACTATAAAGAAATTTTCTCGCCAGTAGCCATGCTTAAATCCATCCATACTCTTCTATCCATTTCCGCATATTATGACTATGAAATTTGGCATATAGATGTCAAGACTACATTCTTGAATGGTAACCTTGATGAGAGTATCTATATGATATAACCAGAGGGGTTCATCACCCAAGGTCAAGAGCAAAAAGTTTGCAAGTTGCAAACGTCCATTTATGGACTCAAGCAGGCATCTCGATCTTGAAATATAAGATTTGATACCACGATCAAGTCTTATGACTTTGAGCAAAATGTTGATGAGCCTTGTGTCTACAAGCGCTTCAGTGACGGGAAGGTGATTTTTCTTGTTTTATACTGCGATGATAATTTACCCATTGGGAATTATGTAAAGATATTATCAAACGTTATAACCTGGCTAGTTAACCAATTCCAAATGAAAGATTTGGGAGAGGCCAGTTATATTCTTGGGATTTAGATACTTCGGGATCGTAAGAAATGACTGTGAGCTATGTCTCAGGCATCCTATATCGACAAGATTCTTGTGCGATTTGGGATGTAAAATTCCAAAAAAAAAGTAATCTACCTTATCAGTACGAAATTCATTTCTAAAAGGAACAGTCTCATAAGACTGTTGGGTTTCTAGGTTAGTCCCAAGATCATTCAAGCATAGAAATACAATGAATACAAATAAGAAGTATGGCGGAATCATACTTACAAAGATCGGCTTTAGGATGTGATGATCAACAAAACTTTTTCTCCTTGCTTGATGTATTCGGCCAAGTGACTTTATTGATGAAGATGGCCAAGCTCCAAGCTTCAATGGATTCCAAGCTCTTAGTTCGGTTTCCCTATCACCTTGTATGGATTCTCTAAAGTGCTAGCAAGATGGAAAAAAGAAAATGATTTCCTTTCCCCTTGGAGAGCTCACGGCAATGGCCAAAATGAGAGAGCGTTTTTTTTTTTGTTTTTCAACTTTTGTTTTCTAAAAACAATAATAGAAAAAGTGTTACCAAATATTTAGTATATAGCTTTCAAAAAGTCAACACACTTTTGGCTCCAATAATCCAATAAAGGCTCTCACCAACTTGTGTCATGAATAGTGACTACATGTCACTCATCAAAAAGGTGACAAGACATCTATCACTAAAGTGACAAGTGATGTGACTCGCGATGTGACTTGTGGGCCCCACTCGATTCAAAATGCGAGTGGGCCCGCAAACACTTCCGGGCTCGATTTCGTTAATTCTGAATTAACGCACTTCCATCGTGACATAATTAAATAATTATGTCTAGCGAAATTGCTATTCACATCGCTAACGAATTAATTCTAAATTAACTCATTTGTCCGAATTAAAATCCAATTTTAATTCCGCGTCGAAATTTAATTTCGTTTAATATATCGAATATATTATTTTGTCGATTAATTCCAAATTAATATTTCTCTCTCTTCAAATAATATTTTATCCCAGATAAAATCTCTCTGCAATTAATCACTGATTAATTAAATTCGAATCATACGTCATCGGTGAATCTTCGGGAAGCGACCCAAGAGATCCCTAGATATATAATCTATGTCAGGCGTAGAATACGTAGTATCTCGTATTACGATCCAGTATCAGATGTCACGTGCTGGGCCTAGGGCTGGAATAGTGTCTGCCCCGTACGAAGCATATATCGGATATCAAGCAACTAGTCTATTTGAATCGGATAATCCTGACCTTGTCATATTATCCCGATGGTTGCAACACAATAGAGAACTAGTTATGAATCCCTGTGTGATCATCATCTCCATATGTCTGAAGTGATACTTCTGTCTTGACATCACACCCAATATACTACGATTCTTAATAAACCCAGAAGAGGTGCACACCGAACCTGTTAAAGTCCTGGACGACCAAAACCAAAGCGTATTGATTGTCGCAAGTATTAGTGATGCAAGTCTCAAGTTAAGACCAAATACACCTACCCTAAAGCGGACTCCCATAGACACATAGACATACTACCAATGGGATTCCACGGGGTCCATCTAGAGCGAAGCTTTTTTCCGTACCATCGATAAAACACAACCTCCTATCGCACTTGCATAAGTATCCAATACTTAAATATATGAGAACTATACCGTTATGCCCTCACAATACGCACAAGTGCAATACCAGTCTATTCCACATTATCGATGTCCAATCTCGATAATACCACGACTAGGGATATTTAATGATTAACCTTTATGGATTGATACTGTCTCATATCATCTCAATCTGGAACTAATCAAAAGGACTTTTACCAATTTATATATATATCAAAGTAAATAAATTACAAAATGGTAAAAGGCTATTTCATTGCTACATAGTTAATTTTGTACAAAAACACAATATCTTTTACAAATAGTGACGCTATGGGCCATAACTGTCCAACAATCTCCCACTTGGCCTATAGCCTGTCACTCTGGCATCTAATACTTGAACTATGTACATGTCTCTCAAACTTATTCTATCGGAACTACTCCTAATCTAATTTGGAATTTTTGGATCCAAACTGCTCTTTTGCTTCTTCAGCTGCAGCAATATACTCCGCTTCAGTTGTTGAGTCGGCAACAGTCTCTTGCTTGGAAGATTTCCAGCTTACTACTCCATTATTCAAACAAAATATGTACCCGGATTGCGACTTGCAGTCGTCTTTATCGGTTTGGAAACTTGCATCGGTATACCCAGTTACCTCAAGTTCTCCATCTCCATTGATTAAGAAAGCATCCTTAGTTCGTCTAAGATACTTAAGGATATTCTTAACTACCATCTAGTGACCTTCACCTGGATCGGCCTGATAGCGATTACACATGCTCAAAAAATAGGAGACATCAGGTCGCATACATATCATGGCATACATGATCGATCCGACGACCGAGGCGAATGGTATCGGACTCATGTTTGCTCTCTCATCTTGAGTTTTAGGACATATGTCCTTAGATAGATAACGTCATATGACACGGCAACAATCCCCTCTTGGACTGATCTATGTTGAATCTCTTCAGCATTTTGTTAATGTACGTACTCTATGAGAGTCCAAGCAACTTTCTAGATCTATCCCGGTAGATCTTTTTCCTAGAATAAAGGCTGCTTCTCCCAGATCTTTCATGGAGAATTTTAATGAAAGCAAGTTTTCATCGACGTTAACATGGGAATGTCATTGCCAATAAGAAATACATCATCAATATAAAGGACAATAAATGTCAGTGTTCTCCCACTAATCTTCTTATATACACAAGGATCATCTTCATTTTTGAATGAAATCATATTCTTTTATGATCTCGTCAAAACGTTGGTTCCATGACCGCGATGCTTGCTTCAATCCATAAATGGATCGATTTAACTTACAAACCTTGTTTGCAAGTCTAGGCATGATAAAACTGTCAGGTTGTTGCATATAAACATCCTCCAAAAGGTTTTCGTTAAGGAAATCGATTTTAACATCCATCTGCCATATCTCGTAATCAAAATATGCAGCAATAGCAAGCATTATCCGAATGGATTTAAGCATGGCAATAGGTGAGAAAGTTTCATCATAATCGACACCATGTAATTGACGATACCCCTTCGCTACAAGCCTAGATTTGTACGTTTGTATGTTGCCATCCATGTTGGTCTTCTTCTTGAAGACCCATTTGTAACCAATAGGCTTTACGCCTTCTGGTGCGTCAACCAGTGTCCAAACTTGGTTGGTGTACATGGAATCCATTTCGGACTTCATGGCTTCTTGCCATAAAGCGAAATCGATATCTTGTATCGCTTCCTCATATGTAGCCGGTTCGTTATCCTCAATAAGATTAATATCTACATGAGGTGAGATCAGAAACTCATACTTCTCATGTTGTTTCCTGACTCTCTCCGACCTACGCGGTCATTGTTTAATCGAAGATTGTGGTACAGTCTCATCCCGGATGGACTATTCTTGTTCCGTTAAGGATTTTGTGCCTGAAACAATATCACTCTGATTTTCATCGAGTTATACTTTCCTCCCACTAACCACTACATTTAGGAATTCCCTTTCAAGGAAAACCGCATGTAGAGCAACAAATACTTTGTTCTCTTGTGGGTGCTAGAAGTAATATCCTTGGGTTTCCCTATGATATCCTATGAATAGGCATTTATCTGATTTGGTTCAAGTTTGGTACTATCCAAACGTTTGACGTATGCCCAGCAACCCCAAATCTTCAGGAATGAGAAACCTGATTTCTTTTCTGTCCATATCTCATACAGAGTCTGTTGAACAGACTTTTTCGGAACCTTATTCAAAATAAGTATTACACTGTTTTATGTATATCCTCAGAAGGAAATAGGTAGCTCTGTGCGACTCATCATAGACCTTACCATGTCCAACAAAGTTCGATTTCTCCGTTCAGATACACCATTTAATTGCGGTGTTCCAGGAGGAGTCCACTGTGAAAGAATACCATATTCTTTCAAGTAATCTAGAAACTCATTGCTTAAGTATTCGCCACCACGGTCCGACCGTAATTTCTTTATACTCTTGCCAGTCTATTTTTCTACTTCGTGTCGAAACTCTTTGAATTTCTCAAAAGTGATGCATAACCGTAAGGTTACGAAGTATTCATATCCACCTCTAAAGTGATGCATCATCCGGTGTCATAAGATATACATAAACATAAAGTGATGCATCATCCGTAAAGGTTACGGAGTATTCGTATGCACCTCTAGCCTGGCTAGACATGGGCCCACAAACGTCACTATGAACAATGAGGAATTCATTCTCAAGAAAAATCGCATGTAGAGCAACAAATACTTTGTTCTCTTGTGGGTTATAGAAGCAATATCCTTTGGTTTCCCTAGGATATCCTATGAATAGGCATTTATCCGATTTGGGTTCAAGTTTGGTACTATCCAAACATTTGACGTATGCCCAGCAACCCCAAATCTTCAGGAATAAGAAACCTGGTTTCTTTCTTGTCCATATCTCATACGGAGTCTGTTGAACAGACTTTGTCGGAACCTTATTCAAAATAAGTATTGCACTGTTTTATGTATGTCCTAGAAGGAAATAGGTAGCTCTGTGGGACTCATCATAGACCTTACTATGTCCAACAAAGTTCGGTTTCTCCGTTCAGATACATCATTTAATTGCGGTGTTCCAGGAGGAGTCCACTGTGAAAGAATACCATATTCTTTCAACTAATCTAGAAACTCATTGCTTAAGTATTCACCACCACGGTCCGATCGTAATGTCTTTATACTCTTGCCAGTCTATTTTTCTACTTCGTGTCGAAACTCTTTGAATTTCTCAAAAGTGATGCATAACCGTAAAGGTTACGAAGTATTCATATCCACCTCTAAAGTGATGCATCATCCGTAAAGGTTACGAAGTATTCGTATCCACCTCTAAAGTGATGCATCATCCGGGTGTCATAAGATATACATAACCATAAAGTGTTGCATCATCCGTAAAGGTTACGAAGTATTCGTATCCACCTCTAGCCTGACTAGAAATGGGCCCACAAACGTCACTATGAACAAGGGCTAACAGTTCGGTGGCGCGTGCACCTTTACCGCTAAAAGGTGATTTAGGCATTTTGCCGAATAAGCAAGATTCACATACGTCATATGAATTGGGATCAAGTCCGTCCAAGTACCCACTCTTCGAAAGTGTGGATATACGAGTCTTGTTTATGTGTCCCAGATGACAATGCCACATATAAGTTTCATCTTTGTTACTCATTTAAATCCTTTTATTTGTTATATTATATATTTGAGATTGATTTATTTTCATAATATAAAGACCATTATTTGCAACAGTAGTGTAAATTTCTATATCATTTTTATACATTAAACACCCGGTGTTTCGAAATACAAAAGTATACCCACATTGGGTTAACATAGATACATAAATAATATCCTAGTCAAACTAGGTACATAATAACAGTCTGTAAGTTCAAGTATATGCCTCGAGGGTAGTTCCAAAACAAAAGTGCCAACGGCCAAAACGGCGACTTGTGTCCCATTTCCGATGCGTAGATCAATCTCCCTGAGGCCAGTCTCCTGCTAATCCATAGATTACATCAGTACATATGTGAGTACCAACAACCAAAATCAAAAATCCAATTTTTTTAAACTAGAAGTAGTCATGTTTATTTCAATAACAAACATACCTGAAGCCGGTGCCTTGCCCGCTTTAATCTCCTTCTAGAGCGCCTTGTACTCGTGGTAGTCACGCTTCCAGTGACCCCCTTACCGCACTAGAGGCAAATATCCTGAGATTTGTCCTTAGGATTCCTAGAAGCCTTTGACGATTTGGCATTGCCCTTCCTCTTATACTTCTTCTTTTAAACACCACCAGTCGCCTTAGGCCAAGCTTTGGCAGACTGAGATGTTGAAGCAAAGTGCGCCTCGCGCTTCTTACTCTCTGAGAAGCTCCTTCTCAGCTTCCTTCAGAATAGACAACAACAACTCTCAAAGAGTATCATCTTGTTTCATCATGTTTATAGTTCATGGTGAAACTACTCCAAGTGTCGGGGAGAGACTGCAAGATCAAATCTATGGAAGTCTCAGCCTCAAAGACTATCCCCATCTGATTCAGCTGCTCGATGTCAGCAATCATCTATGCCACATGGGACTCAACAGACATGCCCCTCTGACATACGTGCACAGAAGATCTTCTTCTGTAACTCATATCTTTGTGATTTATGGTTAAATCGGTGAAGATCGTGCAACCTCGCCAACAAGTTACAGGGATCTAAGTTTCTTTTCTGTCGACGGAAATGTTGAGTCATAGCTGAAAGGATAATAGACTGAGTAGTAGAGTTGTCATCATTGTGAGTCTTCCAAAGCTCCAGCTCAAGTAACTGATCAGGTCTGGGCTTAGGCCCAAGAGGCCTCTCTATAGTAATATAGCAGCCTCTCGGATCCCAGGACTATCATGAGATTCATTTCCCAATCTGAAAAGTTTGAGCCCTTGAAAAATTTCACCCCTTGATAATGTCTCGGACACTGCCCTTTTCCCGTCATCTTGATTACGATAGTCCAACTATCTAATCATGATATATAGGTACAGTCTAACTGTTTCAAGAAAAAAAACATTATATTAGTCCAACTAAAAAATAAAATTTTGACGAATAATTTGAAAGTGCGTTAAGCTAAGTATCTGAATGAAATTGAAAATTCATACTTGCCTCTCACTATTTTTGGTCGAGCCTCTAACCTCTATTGAGTGCTCGGGAAACCGAGGTTTCCTAGTGGCTAGGTGTTAGACAATTATGACCCATAGCGTCACTGTTTGTAAAAGACATTGTGGTTTTTGTACAAAATTAACTATGTAGTAATGAAATTGCATTTTATCATTTCGTAATTTATTTACTTTATATATAAATGGTAAAAGTTCATATGATTAGTTCCGGATTGAGATGATATGAGACAGTATCAATCCATAAAGGTTTAATCATTAAATATCCTAGTCGTAGTATTATCGAGACTGGATGCAGAATAGACTAGTATGTGCACTTCTGCGCGTTGTGAGGGCATAACGGCATAGTTCTCATATGTTTAAGTATAGGATACTTATGCAAGTGCGATAGGAGGTTGTGTTTTACCGATGGTACGGAAAACAGCTTCGCTCTAGATAGACCCCACGGAATCCCATTGGTAGTATGTATATGTGTCTATAGGAGTCTGCGTCAGGGTAGGTGTATTTGTTCTTAACCTGAGAATTGCATCGCTAGTACTTGCGACAATCGGTAAACTTTGGTTTATGTCGTCCAGGGCTTTAATAGGTTCTGTGTACGCCTCTATTGGGTTTATTGAGAATCGTAGTGTATTGGATGTGATGTCAAGACGGAAGTATCACTTCAGACATATGGAGATGATGATCACGCAGGGATTCATAACTAGTTCTCTATTGTGTTGCAACCATCGGATAATATGACAAGGTCATGATTATCCGATTCAAATAGACTAGTTGCTTGATATCCGATATGTGCTTCGTACGGGGCAGACACTATTCCAGCCCCAGGCCTAGCACGTGACATCTGATACTGGATCGCAATACGATACTACATATTCTACGCCTGACATAGATTATATATTCCAGTAAGAATATTTCTGAGAATTGGGTAGGCACGGTGCTTTGCTAGAAGCCAACCATGTCTTGTAAATCGGTAAGCACGTGGTACGAGGTACTCATTTTATCGGATAGTCCGATAACCGGATTTACTGCCAACATATCCAGAGATCTCTTGGGTCGCTTCCCAAAGATTCACCGATGACATTTGACTTAAATTAGAATTAATCTGGGATTAATTTAGCGAGAGAAAATTAATCTGGGATTAATTGGGGCTTTATTTAAACTGGGATTAAATGTGTTCCGTAGAGAGAGAACGCGATTAATTTGGAATTAATCGGTAAAATAAATTTAATAGTTAAATTTGATTTTTCTATTTAATTTATTCGAATGGGCTAAATTAATATATCAGATATATTAATATGAATTGGATTTCATTACGAAATAAAAGTTGGACTTTAATACGAATGAACGAATTAATTTAGAATTAGTTCGTAAACGACGTTCATAATATATTTGCGAGGCATCGTTATTTAATTAATTTAGATTTAATTATTTAGCGACGAAAGTTCATTTAATCGCATTAAATGGAGCCGAGCCGCGACAAATGTTCGTAGAGATATTTGAATTTTGAATTCAAATAGTGGGGCCCACTTCACATGTGTGGTAGGTGGTGGTAGTTGGCATTTATGCCAAGCCACCAACCACCAACCACCTTGTAATGGTTTTGGTAAAAACCATTTACCCAACTACCAAGTTTTGGTGAAAATGGTAAAAGGGTTTTACCAAAAGCAAATCTCTACACATCATTTACATAAGTTGAACAAAAGAAACCCTAGCACACACTCTCCCTGGGCGTGAGTCTCTTTCTCTTCTCACTTGGATTTTGTTCTTCAAATCAAAAGCTAGCACTTAAGCAAGTCAACAAAGGTGATAGGGAAACTAACTCAAAGCTTGGAATCTACAAAGGTTGGATCTTGGAGATCATCTTCACAAATTTTTTAAAAGCTCAAATCGTTCGTTGTTGTAAATATTTCCGCAACTTATAATGTTCTTATTCAATTTTTTTCATGCTTATTATATCCTTGGCATGTTCTAGGAACATCAATAATGGTATCATGAGCCAATTTTAAGCATGAAAAACTTTAGGGTTCTTGAGCATAAAATTTGGGGCTTTTATGTTTTAAACATGATTTTTTTCAAATTGATGCTTTGAGCATGTTTAGAATATGATAACTTAGAGGTTATGCATGATTACATTTGAAATAAATTGAATGAATCAAAAATTAAAAAAAAAAAACTTAGTATGGCCGAATCTTCTAGGCAGTGCACTGTGCAGTTTTTTTATTTTTGTAACATAAAATGATGTGTATAAATGCATGTTTAAATGTTGATTGTTGGTTTGATTAGATTAGAATCAAAGTCAATAGTGTTCTATTAAAATCAAAGAGCATGTTGAGCATGAAATGATGTATTTAGGCTTCAGTTTGTGTTAAGCATGAAATGATGTATTTTGGCCTCAATTTGTGTTGAGCATGAATTGTTGGATTAAGCATGATTAATTAAGTTAATTGGTATTTGGGAAATATTGAGTTTAATTAATTAATCATGACTAATACACTTTAATTATAATAATTATAATATTTGGAATATTAAGATTGTAATAATTGGCCTTTAAAGTTTATTGGGCTAAAAGTGTATATTGGGGCTTAATGGGCTTGGTTTGACCAAGTTTGGTTTGGACTTTTGGATTGGATCCAATTGGGCCCAAACCAATTCCATAAAGTCCAAATACATCACTTGACCTTTTAAGAATTTTTAATTGGGCCTAAATTGATTTGTTGGCAATAGGGTGATTCCTATTGGGCCTTGACATTTTGGGTTTGATCCATTATGGCCAAAGCCCATGCCTTAAGAATCAATTAAAAGCCCATTGGACTTTAATTAAAATGACATTGGATGTTATTGGGCCTTTGAGACCCATTAAGATTGGATTTAGAATCCAAGTCTTTAAGGCAAATATATAAGTGTAAATATTTAATTTGGAATTAAATTTGAATTAGTATTGAATACAAATAAATTGGATTTAAAGTTGTAGTTCGATATAATTCAAGAATACGTACTTAAAAGTATTTATTCTTAAACGAGTTGGACACGCGCAAATCAAATCATTGTTTGAACATTGGATGGTCATTAATCAAAGATTAATTAATTGGATTAGATTGATTAAATAACATGCTTTGTTTGAATACATAAATGTGTGTATGAATAATGTATATCGGATGGATATTAGAAGGGCAAGGGCAATTTTGGAAATTGTAATAAATTTAGAATTTATTAAATTGGGCCTGCATGTCCAGCCTTAATCTCTTTACTCCTTGTAATTCTCTTCTCACCTATTCCCCTCAATGTAAATGAGGTTTCTTTATTGTATTTTGTAATGGGGTAGGAGTTAGAATAGTTCTAGCCGGGGAGAGGAAAGAGAGGTTGTTCTAGGAACAATTTGTTTAAATATCCATCCGCATATCGTTATTAATTTACTTTTCGCACCTTATGATGTTTTATAATCATGCTTAAGGGTGTATGATGAGACCTAATCAAAGATAATAAATTGGATGCCAATTTACGCGAAAAACCCTCAAAAACATATTAAGCGTTGTTCCTTCCGTTGAGTGATTCTTACTCAAGATCCAAAGTTGGCATTGGTTTGTTGGCCAAAGTCAAGACCTTTGTCAATTGCGGATGTGTTTGAATCATGAACGTTTTGTTCTATATCGGTGTCTTGTCTAAGTTGTGATTTGTTGGCCAAAGTCAAGATCACTTCTTGTCTATCGACATTGATTACGAAGCTTTCCATGTCAATGGGTCCCACTTAACTGGAACCATTAAGCTTGTTGTGCCAAAGCCAAGGCTTAGTTGATTCAGAGGAAAAAGATTAGGAAAATATATTGGATATATTGGCATATAGATTGTATATATATTTCGGACTTGGATGTCCACCTATTGGATCTAGGAATTGGATGAGATCCAATTGATATTCGAGATCTACCTAGTTAAGTTTCATACAGCTTGTTGGCCAAAGTCAAGGTTGTGTGTTATTTAACGGGATCCTAGCCCACTAGGAAACTATGTTTCCCGAGTACTCGACAGAGGGTTAGAGGCTTGCCGAAAAATAGTGGGAGGCTAGTATTGAATTTGCAATTTCATTCAGATACTTAGCTTTACGCGCTTTCAAATAATTTCGTCAAAATTACTTTATTAGTTGGACTAATATATTATATTTTCTATGTAACAGTTAGACTGTACCTATTATCGTTGACTAGATAGTTGGAATATCATAGTCAAGATGACAGGAAAGGGAAATGTCCGCGACATTATCATTGGAGAAAATGTCTTTAAGGGCATGAACTTTGCAGATTGGGAAATGAACCTTAGGATTGTCCTAGTTTCAGAGAGGCTATAATATACTTTACAGAGACCTCTTGGGCCTAAGCCTAGGCTGGATGAGACACTTGAGCTTGAGCTTTGGAAGACTCACAGCGATGATTGTGATACAACTCAGTCCATTATGCTTGCTTCGATGACTCAGCATTTCCGTAGACAAAATAGGGACCTGGATCCTATATAACATGTTAGCGAGGTTGCAAGATCTGCATCGACCTAACAAAGGATGCAGAGGTACGAGTTAGTGAATAAGCTCTTTCACTCAGGCATGTCAGAAGGCATGTCTGTTGAGTCCCACGCGGCACAGATGATTGCTGACATTGATGAGTTGGCCAACATGGGGATAGTCTTTGAGGCTGAGATTACTGTGGATATGATCCTGCAATCTCTCCCCGATTCCTGGATACAGTTCATCATAAATGATAATTTGATGAACAACAATGATACTCTTGGAGAGTTATTGTCAACTCTCAAGGAGGCTGAGAGGAGCTTCAAAAGGGCAACAAGCGCGAGGCGTACTTTGCATCGACATCTCGGGCACCTAGGGCTGGGCCGAAGGTAACTGGAGGTGTGAAGAAGAAGAAGCATAACCGAAAGGGCACAGCCAAATCGTTAAAGGCTTCTGGGAAGACAAAGAACAAATCTCAGGATGTTTGCCTACAGTGCGGCAAGCGGGGTCACTGGAAGCGTGACTGCTGCGAGTACAAGGTGCTCTAGAAGGAGATTAAAGCGGGCAAGGCACCAGCTTCAGGTATGTTTGTTATTGAAATAAACATGACTACTTCAAGTTTTAAAAATTGGATTTTTGATTCTGGTTGTGGTACTCACATATGTACTGATGTGCAGGATCTGCGGATTAGCAGGAGACTGACCTCAGGGGAGATTGATCTACGCGTTGGAAATGGGGCACGAGTCACCGTTTTGGCCGTTGGCACTTTTGTTTTAAAACTGCCCTCAGGGCATGTACTTGAACTTAAGGACTGTTATTATGTACCTAGTTTACCCAATGTGGGTATACTTTTGTAGTCATGAACATTGGGTGTTTTACTTATAAAAATGATGTAGAAATGTGCACTGTTGTTGCAAATAATGGTCTTTATATTTTGAATGTAAATCATTCTCAAACATATAATATAACAAACTAAAGGCTCAAAACAAGTAACAAAGATGAAACTTATATATGGCATTGTCGTCTAGGACATATAAACAAGACTCGTTTATCCACACTTTCGAAGAGTGGATACTTGGACGGATTTGATCCAAATTTATATGACGTCTGCAAATCTTGCTTATTAGGCAAAATGCCTAAGTCACCTTTTAGTGGTAATGGTGAACGCGCCACCAAACTGTTAGCCCTCATTCAAAGTGACGTTTGTGGGCCCATGTCTAGCCAGGCTAGAGGTGGATACGAATACTTTGTAACCTTTACGGATGATGCATCACTTTATGATTATGTGTATCTTATAAGACACAAGTCGGAAACTTTTGAGAAATTCAAAGAGTTTCGACATGAAGTTGAAAAAAAGACCGGTAAGAGTATAAAGACATTACGGTCGGACCGTGGTGGCGAATACTTGAGGAATGAGTTTCTAGATTACTTGAAAGAATATGGTATTCTTTCACAGTGGACACCTCCTGGAACGCCGCAATTAAACGGTGTATCCGAACGGAGAAACGGAACTCTATTGGACATGGTAAGGTCTATGATGAGTCGAACTGAGCTACCTATTTCCTTCTGGGGATATGCATTAAACAGTGCAGTTCTTATTTTGAATAAGGTTCCGTCAAAGTCTGTACAACAGACACCATATGAGATATGGATAGGAAAGAAACCGGGTTTCTCATTCCTAAAGGTTTGGGGATGCTGGGCATACGTCAAACATTTGGAAGGTACCAAACTTGAGCCCAAATCGGATAAATGCCTATTCATAGGATATCCTAGGGAAACCAAAGGATATTACTTCTATCATCCACGAGAGAACAAAGTATTTGTTGCTCTACATGCAGTTTTCCTTGAGAATGAATTCTTAAATGCAGTGGTTAGTGGGAGGAAAGTAGAACTCGATGAAAATCGGATTTAAACTATTCCTCACATAGAATCCTCAACGGAACAAGAACAGTCCATACGGGATGAGACTGTACCACAATCTTCTATTACACAAGGACCGCCTAGGTCGGAGAGAGTCAGGAACCAACCTGAGAGGTATGGGTTTCTGATATCACCTCATGTAGATATTAATCTCATTGAGGATAACGAACCGGCTACGTATGAGGAATCGATACAAGATATCGATTTCGCTTTATGGCAAGAGGCCATGAAGTCCGAAATGGATTCTATGTATGCCAACCAAGTTTGGACACTGGTTGATGCACCAGAAGGCGTAAAGCCTATTGGATGCAAATGGGTCTTCAAGTAGAAGACCGACATGGATGGCAACGTACAAACGTACAAAGCTAGGCTTATAGTGAAGGGGTATCGTCAACGACATGGTGTCGATTACGACAAAACTTTCTCACCCGTTGCCATGATTAAATCCATTCGGATAATGCTTGCTATTGCTGCATATTTCGATTACGAGATATAGCAGATGGACGTTAAAACCGCTTTCCTTAACGGAAACCTTTTGGAGGATGTTTATATGCAATAGCCTGACAGTTTTATCATGCCTAGACTTGCAAACAAGGTTTGTAAGTTGAATCGGACCATTTATGGACTGAAGCAAGCGGTCATGGAACCAACGTTTTGATGAGACATCATAAAAGAATATGATTTGATTCAAAATGAGTATGATCCTTATGTATATAAGAAGGTTAGTGGGAGCGCACTGACATTCATTGTCCTTTATGTTGACGATGTATTGCTTATGGGCAATGACATTCCCATGTTAACATCGGTGAAAGCTTGGCTTTCATTAAAATTCTCCATGAAAGATCTGGGAGAAGCAGCCTTTATTCTAGGAATAAAGATCTACATGGATAGATCTAGAAAGCTGCTTAGACTCTCCCAGAGCATGTGCATTGATAAAGTGTTGAAAAGATTCAACATGGATCAGTCCAAGAGGGGACTGTTACCAGTGTCACATGGCATCTCTCTATCTAAGGACATGTGTCCTAAAACTCAAGATGAGAGAAACAGCATGAGTCGGATACCGTTCACCTCGGCAGTCGGATCGATCATGTATGCCATGATATGTACACGACCTGATGTCTCGTATGCTTTGAGCTTGTGTAGTCGCTATCAGGCCGATCTAGGTGATGGTCACTGGATGGCGGTTAAGAACATCCTTAAGTATCTTAGACGAACTAAGGATGCTTTCTTAATTTATGGAGATGGAGAACTTGAGGTAACTGGGTATACCGATGAAAGTTTCCAAACTGATAAAGACGACTCTAAGTCGCAATCCGGGTACATATTTTGTTTGAACAACGGAGCAGTAAGCTGGAAATCTTCCAAGCAAGAGACTGTTGTCGATTCAACAACAGAAGCGGAGTATATTGCTGCAGTTAAAGCAGCAAAAGAGGCAGTTTGGATCCGTAAATTCCTAATTGGATTAGGAGTAGTTCCGTTAGTAGTTGAGCCCGTTCCATTATATTGTGATAATAACGGGGCTATAGCGTAGGCTAAGGAACCACGGTCCCATCAGCGATCCAACCATGTTCTTCGACGTTTCAATCTGATTCGTGAGATTATACATCGTGGCGATGTAAAGATCGAGAAGGTCGCATCAGATGACAACATTGCAGATCCGCTGACGAAAGCTATTTTACAGCAAAAGTTTGAGAAACATATACATAGTTCAGGTGTTCGAAGCTTGAGTGACTGGCTATAGGCCAAATGGGAGATTGTTAGACAATTATGACCCATAGGGTCACTGTTTGTAAAAATCATTGTGTTTTTGTACAAAATTAACTATGTAGTAATGAAATTTCCTTTTATCATTTCGTAATTTATTTACTTTGATATATAAAGGGTAAAATTCCATATGATTAGTTACGGATTGAGATTATATGAGACAGTATCAATCCATAAAGGTTTAATCATTAAATATCCCTCGTCGTAGTATTATCGAGACTGGACATCGATAATGCGGAATAGACTTGTATTGCACTTGTGCGCATTGTGAGGGCATAACGACATAGTTCTCATATGTTTAAGTATAAGATATTTATGCAAGTACGATAGGAGGTTGTGTTTTACCGATGGTACGGAAAACAGCTTCGCTCTGGATAGAACCCGTGAAATCCCATTGGTAGTATGTATATGTGTCTATGGGAGTCCGCGTCAGGGTAGGTGTAGTTGCTCTTAACCTGAGACTTGCATCGCTAGTACTTGCGATAATCGGTAAACTTTGGTTTGTGTCGTCCAGGGCTTTAACAGGTTCTGTGTACACCTCTATTGGGTTTATCGAGAATCGTAGTGTATTGGATATGATGTCAAGACAGAGTATCACTTCAGACATATGGAGATGATGATCACGCATGGATTCATAACTAGTTCTCTATTGTGTTGCAACCATCGGGATAATATGACAAAGTCATGATTATCCGATTCAAAGAGACTAGTTGCTTGATATCCGATATGTGCTTCGTACGGGGCAGACACTATTCCAGTCCTAGGCCTAGCACGTGACATCTGATATTGGATCGCAATACGAGATACTACGTATTCTACGCCTGACATATATTATATATTCCAGTAAGAATATTTCTGGAGAATTGGGTAGGCACGGTGCTTTGCTGAAGCCAACCATGTCTTGTAAATCGGTAAGCACGTGGTACGAGGTTCTCACTTTATCGGATAGTTCGATAACCAGATTTACTGCCAACATATCCAGAGATCTCTTGGGTCAATTCCCAAAGATTCACCGATGACAGTTGACTTAATTAGAATTAATCTGGGATTAATTTAGAGAGGAAAATTAATCTGGGATTAATTGGGGCTTTATTTAATCTGGGATTAAATGTGTTCAGTAGAGAGAGACACGATTAATTTGGAATTAATCGGTAAAATAAATTTAATAGTTAAATTTGATTTTTCTATTTAATTTATTCGAATGGGCTAAAATTAATATATCGGATATATTAATATGAATTGGATTTCATTACGAAATAAAAGTCGGACTTTAATACGAACGAATGAATTAATTTAGAATTAGTTCATAAACGACGTTCGTAATATATTTGCGAGGCATCGTTATTTAATTAAATTAGATTTAATTATTTAGCGACGAAAGTTCGTTTAATCGGATTAAACGGAACTGAGCCGCGGCAAATGTGCGTAGAGATATTTGAATTTTGAATTCAAATAGTGGGGCCCACTTCACATATGTGGTAGGTGGTGGTAGTTGGCATTTATGCCAAGCCACCAACCACCCAACCACCTTGTAATGGTTTTGGTAAAACCATTTACCCAACTACCAAGTTTTGGTGAAAAGGGTAAAAAGGTTTTACCAAAAGCAAATCTCTACACATCATTTACAGAAGTTGAACAAAAAAAACCCTAGCACACACTCTCCCTTGGGCGTGAGTCTCTTTCTCTTCTTCACTTGGATTTTGTTCTTCAAATCAAAAGCTACCGCTTAAGCAAGTCATCAAAGGTGATAGGGAAACTAACTCAAAGCTTGGAATCTACAAAGGTTGGATCTTGGAGATCATCTTCTCAAATTTTTTAAAAGCTCAAATCCGTTCGTTGTAAGTATTTCCGCAACTTATAATGTTCTTATTCAATGTTTTTCATGCTTAGTAGATCCTTGGCATGTTCTAGGAACATCAACACTAGGATCCTGGTAAATAACACACAACCTTGACTTTGACCAACAAGCTGTATGATATTTAACTTGGTAGATCTCGAAGATCAATTGGATCTCATCCAATTCCTAGATCCGGTAGGTGGACTTCCAAGTCAGAAACATATACACAATGTATATGCCAATATATCCAATAAATTTGCCTAACCTATTTCCTCTGAATCAACTAAGCCTTGGCTTTGGCACACCAAGCTTAATGATTCCAGTTAAGCGGGACCCATTGACATGGAAAGCTTCGAAATCAATGTCGATGGACAAAAAGTGATCTTGACTTTGGCCAACAAATCATAACTTGGACAAGACACCGATGTGGAACAAAGCCTTCATGATTCAAACACATCCACAATTGACAAAGGACTTGACTTTGGCCAACAAACCAATGCCAACTTTGGATCTTGAGTAAGAATCATTCAATGGAAGGAAAAATGCTTAATATATTTTGAGGGTTTTTCGCGTAATTGGCAACCAATTAATTATCTTTGTTAGGTCTCATCATACACCCATAAGCATGCATTCTAAAAGCATAATAAGGCGCAAAAACTAAATTAATAACGATATGTGGATGGATATTTAACAGATTGTTCCTAGAACAAATCACTCACTTTCCTCTCCCCAGCTAGCATTATTCTACTTCTACCTAATTACATAATATAATATAAGAAACCACATTAACATGAGGGGAATTAGGTGAGAAGAGAATACAAAGAATCAATAAAGAGAGAAGGCTGGACATGCAAGTCCAATTTATAAATTCTAAATTTACAACAATTTCTAAAATTGCCATTTCCCTTCTAATATCCATCCGATATACGCTATTCATTCATCACATCCATGTATTCATTCAAGTATGTTATTCAATCAATCTAATCAAATTAATTAATCTTTTAATATTAGGGATCATCCAATGTTCAAACAATGATTTGATTTGTGTGAATCCAACTCGATTTAGAATAAGTACTCGAAGTACCAATTCTTGAATTATATCAAACTACTTAATTAAATCCAATTTCATATGTATTTAATACTAATTTATTTATTTAATTCCAAATTAAATATTTACACTTTTTAATACGTTTTTAACGACTTAGATTCCAAATCTAATCTAAATGGGTCTCAAAGCCCAATTAACATCCAATGTCGTTCAATTAAAGTCCAATGGGCTTTCAATTGATTTCATAAGGCATGGACTTTGGTCAATATGGGTCAAACCCAAATACCAAAGCCCATTTAAGGAATCACCTTTATTTGCCAAGAAACCAATTTAGGCCCATTGGGCTCAATTAAACTTTTAAAGCCCATTTGTTATATTTGGACTTAATGGAATGATTTAAGCCCAATATGGATCCAATCCAATTGGCCTAAACCAACTTGGCCCAACCAAGCCCATTAGGCCCAAATACAACAATTACAAGCCCAATTATAAATCAAGCCTATTTAATTAAACTTTAATATTCCAAATTTTAAAATTCAATTAATTAAAATATTAAGCCATGATTAACCATTAAATTAACATTTCCAAAATACTAATCTAACCAATTAATCATGCTTTTCATCATCAACACATGTCCAACATATTTGATTCAAAAACAAAAATCATCTCATTACATGCTTCATCACTCATGGCATTTTAGGGTTTTTATGTCTGATTTCGTTTTCAATCCGATCGAATTACAAATCAACATTTCCCAATTGTTTCAAGTCATCCAATGTTCAAGGAAATAAAAAAATACAATGAGTTTAGGGTAAGTTCCATATTCGCCAAGCCAACTTGTTGGGGAAAAAATCATCCAATTCATTTTTCACAAAATTGATCATAAACAACTCCAAGTTTAATATACAAGGATGCTCAAACAAGTAATTTAGTCAAAACATGCTCAAATACAATTTACCCTAAGTTCATTTCATGCTCAAAATGGCTCATTGATACCATTGTTGGGTTTCTAGATTAGTCCCAGATCATTCAAGCATATAAATACAATGAATACAAATAAGAAGTATGGTGGAATCATACTTACATAGATCGGCTTTAGGATGTGATGATCAACAAAACTTTTTTTCTCCTTCCTTGATGTATTCGGCCAATGTGACTTTGTCGATGAAGATGACCAAGCCACAAGCTTCAATGGATTCCAAGCTCTTAGTTCGGTTTTCTATCACCTTGTATGGATTCTCTAATGTGCTAGAAAGATGGAAGAAAGAAAATGATTTCTTTTCCCCTTGGAGAGCTCATGGCAATGGCCAAAATGAGCGAGAGAGTTTATTTGTTTTTCAACTTTTGTTTTCTAAAAAAATAATAGAAAACATGTTACTAAATATTTGGTAAATAGCTTTCAAAATGACAACACACCGTTGGCTCCAAAAATCCAATAAATGCTCTCACCAACTTGTGTCATGAATAGTGACTACATGTCACTCACCAAAAAGGTGACAAGACATCTATCACTAAAGTGACAAGTGATGTGACTCGTGATGTGACTTGTGGGCCCCACTCGATTCAAAATACGAGTGGGCCAACAAATATTTCTGGGCTCGATTTCGTTAATTCCGAATTAACGAACTTCCGTCGCGACGTAATTAAATAATTATGCCTTGCAAAATTACTATTCACATCGCTAACGAATTAATTCTAAATTAACTCGTTTGCCTAAATTAAAATCCAATTTTAATTCTGCGTCGAAATCTAATTTTGTTAAATATATCGAATATATTATTTTATCGATTAATTCCAAATTAATATTTCTCTCTCTTCAAATAGTATTTTATCCCAGATAAAATCTCTCCGCAATTAATCTCAGATTAATTAAGTTCGAATCATACATCATCGGTGAATCTTTGGGAAGCGACCCAAGAGATCCTTAGATATGTTGACAGTAAATCCGATCGTCAGGCTATCCAAACACGTATGTACCTCGTACTATATTTTTACCGATTTACGAGACAAGGTTGGCTTCTAGCAAAACGCCATGCCTACCCAATTCTCCAGAAATATTCTTAATAGAATATACTATCTCTATCAGGCATAGTATATCGTCATATTATGTATAGCGATCCAGTATCGGATGTTCACGTGCAAGGCTTGGGGCTGGAATAGTGTCTGCCCCGTACGAAACACATATCGGGTATCAAGGAACTAGTCTCTTTGAATCAGATAATCCTGACCTTGTCATATTATCCCGATGGTTGCAACACAATAGAGAACTAGTTCTGAATCCCTGCGTGATCATCATCTCTATATGTCTGAAGTGATACTTCTGTCTTGCCATCACACCCAATACACTACGATTCTCAATAAACCCCGAAGAGGCGCACACATAACCTATTAAAGTCCTGGACGACCAAAACCAAAGCGTATTGATTGTCGCAAGTACTAGCGATGCAAGTCTCAGGTTAAGACCAAATACACCTACCCTGAAGCGGACTCCTATAGACACATAGACATACTACCAATGGGATTCCGCGGGATCCATCCAGAGCGAAGCTGTTTTCTATTACATCGGTAAAACACAACCTCATATCGCACTTGCATAAGTATCCAATACTTAAATATATGAGAAATATGCCGTTATGCCCTCACAACGTGCACAAATGCAATACTAGTCTATTCCGCATTATCGATGTCCAATCTCGATAATACTATGACTAGGGATATTTAATGATTAAACCTTTATGGATTGATACTGCCTCATATCATCTCAATTCGGAACTAATCATAAGGACTTTTACCAATTTATATATATATATCAAAGTAAATAAATTACAAAACGGTAAAAGGCAATTTCATTGCTACATAGTTAATTTTGTATAAAAACACAATATCTTTTACAAACAGTGACGCTATGGGTCGTAACTGTCCAACAAAGATACCTCAAGATGTTGAGGAAATGAGACATATCGCATACGCCTCAGCAGTTGGTAGTCTCATGTATGTATGTTATGCACGAGATAGGACATCTGTTTTGCAGTGGGAGTAGTCAAAAGGTTTCAGTCAATCCCAGGATTGGATCACTGGGTTGCTACAAAACATATTCTCAAGTATCTTAAGAGAATAGAGATTATATGCTTGTGTATTCCGGTGAGGATATGATCCTAATGGGTCATACAGACTCTGTTTTTCAGACATATGTCAATTTTAGGAAATCTACAACTGGATCAGTGTTCACCCTAGGTGGCGGGGCTATAGTATGGCGGAGTATAAAGCAATCTTGCATTGTTGACTCCACCATGGAGGCTGAATATGTAGCAGCTTGTGAAGCAGCTAAGGAAACAGTATTGCTCCGTAAATTCTTGGAAGATTTGGAAATTGTTCCAAATTTGGATAGATCACCCACACTCTATTGCGATAATAGTGGTGCAATGGCAAACTCCAAAGAACCAAGAAGCCATAAAAGAGGAAAGCATATAGAGAGGAAATATCATCTCATTAAGGAGCTAGTGCAGAGAGGAGACGTTACTATCACAAAGATTGCATCCGCAGAGAACCTGACTGATCCGTTTACAAAGACCTTGTCGGCTAAAGTTTTTGAAGGTCACCTTGATGGTCTAGGATTATGTGACATGTCCCATTTGCTCTAGTGCAAGTGGGAGATTTTTGGGATGTATGCCCTAGAGCTACATGTGATGTAAACGGTTTTATGTATTTTGAAATAAAGCGATGCATTATTCATTTATCAAATTATTTGTCTAATTTTCGCATATTATAAATCATCTTGAACACCCTAGATTACTTATGTGCCTTCAGACTTAGTGTATGAGTGTCATACACAAGAGGATTTAAGTCTAAGATTATTAATCTTAAATAGTCCATAGAGTGAAAAGAATGTGGGTACTTTGCTTATAGTTTATCTATAGCTACGGTCCATTCAATATTTGTATGGCGACCTTGATCCGAGATCGTCCATGTAGAGACATGAGAATGGAGGCACCTTATATGATGTGATCATATAGGACTGGACCCAAATTGAAATGACATTCTTATAATATCTGTTAAACTAAGAAAGTCATTTTGATCCACTAGATGGTTATATATGGATTGATCTTAATCCTGAGTGTACTACGAACTCCTGCATGGTAGGCCATGTCCTTTGATTTACAAAGGTGAGGTTGGTGTAGCAGTCCCGGCCAATAGCAACGTATTTTGGAGGCATGGTCTGTTATGTAGCTGGTAATATTTTACATAGACATGGAGTTCACTCCTTCTTGCGAGAAGTGGAAAAGTATCTTTCTTAAGGTTGATTCGGTGCTTGAACTATTTGAGCGCTCAAGTCTTTCTGTTTCGAATAGAAAGATTAAAATTCATAATGGTTATTTGAGTGCTCACTCTTTCTATTTCGATTTGATTCGTTCATTAAAGAATCAATGGTACTTAAAGTAAAAATAATTAAAGTGGTATAACGGACATTATGACCCGAATCTAATTACGAGATACTCATGAAGGATCAATTCGTATGTAATGACTATATTGATGGACCCGACTTGGTTCAGCTTAATATATCATCTGCGACAACGAGAGTTCAACTTTGGGTTTTTAATGGAATAACCCGAAGTTAATAATTCGGAATATTTAATTAAGAGTTTAATTAATATTTCAATATTGTTGGAGCTTGGAACCGTAGGTCCATTTGGTCCTCGTGCTAGCTCGATTTACTATAGCAGACTTAATATAATTCGATAGTCCAATTATATACTCATAAAAGAATAAATGTTATTAATATGATTAATAATATTAATTATGTCACACTTGGAACTATATATTAAAAGTTAATGTATAATTTGTAAAATAAATGATTATATGATCATTATTTATTATTAATAATTTAAATTATATATGATATAATTTAAATGAAGGCTAAAGTTGTAATTTCCAAATTAAAGGGTTTTGGAAACACTTGATTTAATTTTGGAAGTTACAAATCTATAATGATATTAATCCTTTTGATTTTGTAACATCTTTGACTTTATGAAAGTTAATATTACATGTTACAAAATAAATAAAGAAAATATATGCCATTGCCAAAAATTGAACAAGAATAAAGGGAATGAATTTGGTTGTTTTGGAAACAAATAATCCTTAGCATTAATATTGAAAGTTATGACTTCCAAAATGGTTAATTGCTTATTCAATTTAATAACATCTTTTCAATAATGGTAATTGAATTTTTGATGTTACAAAAATTAAACAAATCCTAGCCTTAGCCGATTCTGAAATTGGATGGTAAGGAGAGCGGTTGTTTTGTTTTGAAAAAAATTTACCTAAGTATAAAAAGAATTTTTGATTTTCTTTTGTGTCTCTCTCTCACTCTTGCAACCCTAGCCACCTTCTTCTTCTTCACCATTCTCGCAAAAGTTGAGAAACTCCAATGAAGAACAAAAGAAGAAAAAGAAAAATATTAAGTGTGACTAAAGTCTCTAAATCATTTAGGGATTTATTTTATGAGTGTAGACCACACTACTTTCCGTTCATAACGAGATATAGCTCGAAAGACAATGTGTGTTGAACGAAAACAAATTCTCTTCATCTCTTATTGACACATGGCAGTGAGCATAATTTTTGCTCACTGCCGTCACTTGCTTGTGTGTTTCGGGGCTCGGTTTGTTTTCGTTTTAATTCAAAATTTTGGAAACATCTTGGGAACTTTTTTGGTTGTATTGAGGCTTTATTTTGAAGGAAAAAACATACCTATATCATCACAGCAGGTCACGTAAATCAGGGGTTGGTTTGGGTGCAGTTCGGGTGCGTAACGGGTCCAAAACAGTCCAAAATTTCACTGCAGTTCAGGCTTTTCGGGGACCGTTTTAGGGGCATTCCGTGGCTGAAATTTCATGTGATACAGAAGCAAAATTTCAATGGAGTTGCTGGTTCCATTCGGCCAAAGGAAGGGAAGGGCAGAAAGATTTTTCAAGTCCGATTAATGTGCCTAAGCTGCTTCCGCTGTGCAGAGGAAAGCGTTTCCAACAATTGACATCTAGAGCGAGGTTGAAAATTGTTATTAACCCTTCTCTTTTCCATTTAAAGTTTATGTTTTTAATATATTTATATGAGTTATAAATATGATATGCATGTTTAGATGAGTGGGCACAATGTAATATTCATATGATGAATGTTTTTGTTATTTCATGTGATGATTGATTTTGCATTGGTAGTAAATTTTTCCGGCTCTTATTTTTGTAGTTGGTTTTGTTTTGGGATGTAAGGCCGTAAGGCCATTGTTTATATTTTTATTGTAATTTTATTTTTCAATATAAAATTTCAATCTTTGTAATTTGGAGCACCGAAGTCGCAAAAAGAGCCAACACCACTTTGGAGTGGGGTTTGAAGACCAAGGGATGCCTTGGTGAATCTTATGTAGTAATTAGATCAGTATAGGAAAAATAAGAGCCCGATCAATGGAAAATATTTTTTTATGTTATATGTATGTTTATTTTGAATTGTTTGAATAACATGTCATATAGCTTAGGGTGCCCACTCTTGCATTTTACCTGCCATAACATGTCAAAGATACATTATCATTATAGACATAAAAATATTATTTTATGTAATTTAAAATGTTTAGATTTGAATATGATATGCATAGAAATCAATTAATTAGATTAATTGGATTTATGGTTTAAAATTTGAATTCTAATATATTGGGCTTAATTGGTGCATAATAAATTCCATTGGTATATAGGATGGAAATCCAGATATAAATTCCATAGCCGATTTCGAATGGATGATAATATGGTCTCCACTCGGGATAAAATTCCACGTACCATTGAATTTTATAACGCACCAAGATTTATTAAAATATTTAATTAAAATTTTGACCTTTTTAGAATTTCATAAATTTTAGACTTATTAGTGTTCTAATATTTTAAGAGTTAAAATATAATAGCTCACTAATACCACTTCAATTAAATTAGTTTAATTGAGTAAAACTATTAGTAGAGACTAATGGAATATTAGTGATACAATTTTAAGAGTTAAAATTGGTTAGGTCACTTATTGTAACATCCCCAATCTGAGAGATGTTACCGGCAGGGGATAACTATGCTAACCCAATAAGCCTCTGACTATCTGATTGTATTGTAAATAATTCTAATGCAATGTCATGCATATAGACTTTAACTCATCCAATGTAAATTACTTTTATTACTTACAAATGCATACTCAGAAATATTTCTCTTTTCTTTTTTACAATACTTTAATAGACCCTTTTAATGACCAAACACAACTCAAATGCATACAAATACATTGACTTGAACTAGACTTTTATGCTTTATGACTTGATGCTGGTGGACTCCATCCCTGGTGACTGCATCAGTATCCATCCTCCCGAGCTTGTCCTCCTGGAATCCCTATAACACAGAAAAAACTGGAGGGGGATTAGATCGTCATACGACCTAAATGAGTGGACTAAAAACTGAAAACTGATAAAAAAATCTTTTATCTTTAAAACCATGTTTTCAAAACATCTTTACAAGAAAACTCTATTTCTGAAAATGTCATCTGTCTGAAAATTGTCATTAAAGCATTAGTTTCTGAAAACTTTATAATGGAAATCTTAAAATTGTAAACTATTTATTAAAATCTTATTTCTGAAAACTATATACTGAAAACTGAAAATACTTGATGCCCAGGACAACAGCTCAACTGCGGCATCACTGAAAACTAATGATACTCGATGCCTTGGACAACATCTCAACTACGGCATCTCTAAGGTTGGTGGTGCCCTACGTCCAGAACAACAGCTCAACTGGCAACGTAGAGCTCTACACCCAGGATAACAGCTCAACTGGCAGTGTAGCCACCACTAAGAACCAGGTACACGATCCTAAGCCGCCATCATGCCTCTACATGTGCATATGTTTTCTGTATCCGTCATTTCCAACTGTAATAGTTACATACTGGGGTGAGGTTTTACCTCATGCCCCGAAAGAAAGGAATATAAACATGTACTGAAAATATATATCTTTAGATGAAACATTTACTTTCCATGAAACTTTTCAAATCAACTAAAACATAAATGATATAAAAATAAACTTGGCTAAGGCCCTAGTTGCTGAAAAGTAAGTCTGACTGAAGAAAATGCGATCGTTTCCAAAGCCTTTTCATAACTGTATTTGAATCCCAACATGATTTATTTCACATTCCTTTGTCCCGTACGTAATAATATCGTCATAAAGAGTTGTACTTATTAGCAGTTGTTACAAATTCTCCCCCCCCTTAAATAGGATTCGTCCTCGAATCCTCTTGGTGTCTAACTTGTGGTTTCCTTGATCTTCATGTCTCTATCTTTTGCTAGCTATGTAATCTTTCTCTTTTTCCTTCTTCATAGGCCTTCATTCTACAATAATTCTGTTGAGTATGTTTGATTATTGTCCTGTTGTTCTTTCCGCTGCTCCTTATACTCTTACCTCTAAGATCTCTTCTTTATAGACTTTCACTAATGCCTCAGGATTTCTTAACATAAGCAAACTCTCAATAGCTGGTTTCTTAGTTTCCATAGAGGATTCTAATATCTCATTTCTTCCTTTGGTATTTCTTTATTCTTCATGTCCATCTTTACCTTAAGATTATTTCCTATCATTCGCCTATCAATTCCCTATAATTCCATTACATTCTTTAGTAATCTTTAGGCTTTTCTTCTTCAACAGTTGCTTGAAATCAACTTATTTCGTTGTTCCTATATTATAATACAAACCTACCAAACCACTCATAACCCACGGTTAAACCATCCTAAACCCGTAGTAGTTTGGTCTCTTTAAGCTAGGGCTGGCTACCTTATGTATCTCCTTATCAAATTTTTCTTAATATTCTTGTCATCATTTCTTTATTTTACTAAGAGTTTACTTGGTCTACGTTTTATCCTTTGACTATATCTTATAGATCTCAATTATAGAAATTTCTTTGTTATTCTTTTATATCTGTTTGTCTTTTCATATGCAGTCGCAACTAAGTATAATACCTTCATCAGTTTCCATATTAAAGTAATCTTACTGTCCTGGTCTTTATATTACATTATCTTTCTATCAATACTTATCTTGTATGTTCTTTACTATTTGTTATTACTTTTGGCTATCTTGCTTTTCATACTATTATCAACTATCTTGTTGATTTACTTCTCTGCTCCATTCTTTATCTGCACCTACCATAGGCTAGAGCTTCTTTCTTTCTCTGAAGGCTACCCGATCTCATATGTCCTTCGTTATCCTTAACGCTATCATTTACCTCATTATTATATGCTTGGTTACTATTTCTTCTCTTGTTACTTTATCTAATGGTTCTACTTCGTAGCTATCACTTGGATTATCTTTTCTTTTCTTATTATCACTACTCTTGTACTTGCTCCTGGAGTATCTCAAGGTTATACTTCCGTCCTATTCGTTATTGGTGTCATTCAAGGGTTGAGAGGGTGGGGACTAATCTCATACTCTCGGTGCATTGATGGTACATCACTTTTCTTTTGGATACTACTGTAATCTTTTTGTTATCCTCTTTATGGGATTTATTTGCTATGAAGGCTTCTTCCTCATTCTAGTCATTCTCCTTTTACTCACTTAATTTTCTAAGAATTGTTCCTACTAGTTTACTACGAGCATTCCTTATTTCTTATTCTTTATGAGGTCCTCATTATAATCTATGTTCCTCTAATCTTTTTGATTCCTTGAAGGTCACTTCTTAATCTTGGTCTCTTGATTCCTTATTCTTTGATTCACACGCTTCATTCTTCCTAAAACTTCTTAATGCCATAAGATCTTTGATAAATGGTTACTTCATTTTCTATGAATTATCCGCTATGTTCCTCGTACTTGCTTCCTTTGTAATATCCCTCTTTATGCTCCTTATCTAGCCCTTTTTTTTTGCTTTCCTTTGCTAGCTTTTTCCTTTAATAAGCTCTAAATTCCTTCAACCATTTTTGATTCTCTACTAAATCTTTCTACCACTTCAATTTCCTTTCTTACTAAACGTTATGTTCAATTCCCAGTAATACCATAAGGTCATTTTTATGTTGATTTCCATTATTAAGTTCTAAGATCCTACAACTATCGTTGATCCAATAACTTCCTTGTTCCTCCTCACAATTCTCACACCATATGTATGCTTCATTTCCTTCCAATACTTCATACTATTAAAATCATTGTGGTTTATTTCTTTATTTGCTTTGAATTTTCAACATCCTTTTCTTGCTATAAACCTTGATTTGACCACTTTATCCTATCATCCATACTGATGCTCTTATCACTTTCTTAAATACTCCCAACCTTATTGATTTATTTTTATATTTATGCTTTCCTACGAATCCTTACTAACTCAGCCCATCTATGGTTTATACGATATCTGACTTCCTTAATCTGTGAATTTTTCTTAAGTGTCTCATTCTTTATACTCTCAAAACCTCCTTGATCTTCTTTCTAAGTAGACGTTCCTGTCAAAATCCTTTTTTCCCTTAAATAGGACTACATTGATTTTCTTTCACGGTTATCCATACTAATATGGCCTATCCTCATCTTCACTAATTCTTTTCTTTATGCCTTGGAAATGTCTTTATCCTCGCTCTTGTACTTTATGTCCTGATGTAACCCATTGCTCAAGTAGGATAGCTATAACTAGTATCTTGAAAGAGTGAAAACCTAAGCAGGTAAAATTCCTATCCATTGGATCTCTTGACTACGAGGAACTATCTGTTATTTTAATTGTCATTTCATCTTGTTTACCTACGATTGAGTTTCGAAGGACGTAAAGTCCTTCTTTCTTTATCGACATCTTGTGTCCATTTAAAAATTCCTTGATCATCCTTGATTTTCTCTCTTATTCAATTCATATAGCGGTCCTTGGTTAACCATAGGATTTGCTATTTACACGGAATAGTTTTAAGAATATTGGATCGTTTTAGAGGATTTCTTCTAAGCATGAGGGGTTATCTTTCTTATTGAAAGAATCATTTTCTTTGATCTTTTACCTACCATTCTGTTCCATTCTTACTATGTTTATCTTTACTACTAATCTTTGTATTATCCTTTATTACTTAACTTATTGTCTCTAATTCATACTTTCGTGGATCCCTTCATTTCTCATTTGTTTCTATTTCTTTATCTATTTACCTCTATACCTTACTTTTACCTTCCATATCCATACTCTTCAACCTTGTTGTAGGTTCTACTATGGTACTTTATTTTACACCTCATACCGCTGCTTTTGTCACTTCTAACTCTCTTTATCCTTATAGATTTATCCTTATACATTCTCATGGATTTCTACTTATCTTTAGACCAATCCATCTTGCAAAATTCCTGGGTGAACTCTTGTCGAACCTCTTATGGTCACCTATGCCTATGAGATAAGCTCTATCAAAGTAACCCCCTTATCTGGTGTCATTGAGGATTATTAAAGACTAGATGGTTCAAGGTTTCGTCTCCATCAAATTTACTGGGAATAAGGTAACTAATCGTTTCTACTACTTACTTGGGAATTTAAGTTGAAATTTGGGTATCTGGAATCCTTTTTGGTATCTAAATTCATTGGGGCTCTTAAGACTATCTTGAATTTCTTACTTCTTTTGTCTCTTTGACTATTCTTCGTTACTCGTAAAGTTCACTACCTATGAGAGGACTTCGAAGTCTATTGAATTACTTGGAAGGATTTCTATAGAAGAAATGGGATCTTAATTGTGCCAGGCAACTCTAATACTTGTTGGTGCTTTCGTTACTTTCTTTGATTGTTATGAATTCTAGTGTTTTGTTTCCTACTCTTATTTTACGTCCTTTATTTGTCTTATTTCCTTTCTAGCTTTATCGTTCTTTTCTACCTTCCAAGGTGGATATCCTTCGGCTTTTCTATTTCTTTCTATCTCTTTACATCTTTGTCTCAAACTGGTTTAAATTTCTAGGTATCTTTCCTTCTAGTCTCATCTTTTCTCACATTTCTTTGGGACTTATCAATCTTGTTTCCTAGCTTATTCGGAACTTCGAAAAGTAAACTAAGATGACTATGAAACAACCCTTAACTAGAGAGTGGAAAAGGAATTCAAGTAGCTGGGAAATATTTACTAACCTGTCTGACAAGCTTTGAGGACATACTAGAGGATCGGATACTGGAGAGGTTGTGCCTCATATACGGGTATCCCGGACATACTTCGTATAAAAGACCCAAGCACTCTGCCCACTGCAGTCACTAACTCCCTAAACCATGCTCTGATACTATCTTTGTAACATCTTCAATCTGGGAGATGTTACCGGCAGGGGATAGCTATGCTAACCCTACAAGCCTCTGACTATCTGACTGTATTGTAAACTATTCTAATGCAATGTCATGTATATAGACTTTAACTCATCCAATGTAAATTACTTTTATTACTTACAAATGCATACTCAGAAATATTTCTCTTTTCTTTTTTACAATATTTTAATAGACTCCTTTAATGACCAAACACAACTCAAATGCATACAAATACTTTGACTTGAACTAGACTTTTATGCTTTATGACTTGATGCTGGTGGACTCCATCCCTGGTGACTGCATCAGTATCCATCCTCCCGAGCTTGTCTTCCTTGAATCCCTACAACACAGACAAAACTGGAGGGGGATTAGATCGTCATACATCCTAAGTGAGTGGACTAAAAACTAAAAACTGATAAAAAAACTTTTAGCTTTAAAACTATATTTTCAAAATATCTTTACATAAAAACTCTATTTATGAAAATTTCATCTGTCTGAAAATTGTCATTAAAGCACTAGTTTCTGAAAACTTTATACTAAAGTCTGATTTCGGAGATCTGAATACTGAAAATCTGAAAACTTTATACTGGAAATCTGAAAATTGTAAACTATTTATTAAAATCTTATTTCTGAAAACTATATACTGAAAACTGAAAATACTTGATGCCCAGGACAACAGCTCAACTGCAGCATCACTGGAAACTAATGATACTCGATGCCCAGGACAACAGCTCAACTGCGGCATCTCTAAGGCTGGTGGTGCCCTACATCCAGGACAACAGCTCAACTAGCAACGTAGAGCTCTACACCCAGGACAACAGCTCAACTGGCAGTGTAGCCACCACTAGGAACCAAGTATATAATCCTAAGCCGCCATCCTGGCCCTACATGTGCATATGTTTTATGTATCTGTCAATTCCAACTGTAATAGTTACATACTGGGGTGAGGTTTTACCTCATGCCCCGAGAGAAAAAAATATAAACATGTACTGAAAACATATATCTTTAGCTGAAACATTTACTTTCCATGAAACTTTTCAAATCAAACTAAAAAATATATGATATAAAATAAACTTGGCTAAGGCCCTAGTTGCTGAAAAGTAAGTCTGACTGAAGAAAATACGAAATGAAAATCAAGTAAAAAGGAAAGTGTCCACTCACAGTTCTTGGAGACTGAAAAGAACTATATATTTGCTTGTCGAAGGATATCGAATTTCCTGCAATGGTCTTAAAAGTGATAACTCAATTAGACTTAGAAGATATGAGATGGATTATAGAACTGGGCTAACTTACTAGTTTCATATGCGTAAAGTTGTAACTTATAGTATTATGTGGCATTAGCAAGGAATGTGAGTTAAAGATATGATTTAAGGTCCTAAGGGTGGCCTTTACTAGGCTGGGGTGGAGCTGGAACTGTCTAAACCGAATTCGGCTAGCTGAAAAATATGCCCAGAAATTCTGTCCTGCGTCGCGACACTGGGTCGATTTTCCTGTTTTCTGGATTCTTTTACTGCTATGCAATTTCTGCCCAAATTCAATCAAAATTCCCATATCATTTCCAATACTCAATCTATCAATTTACACCAATTTGATACATCTAAAACTACCATATTATCATCATCAACCATTCACTTTTCATCAACTAAACTACTAATTCATCAAAATTAACCATTTACCCACCTTATCAACTTAACCCATTTTTTCCCAAGTTGAACAAATGAAGTCTATCATCTTATTTAGTGACTTACAAACCAAAGAAATCTCATTATCATTATCATACTCATGTACTTTATCACCATACAATTGTCAAACCCTTAAACATTATATTTAAAGAAAATAGGTCATGATTCTTACCTTACATTCTTGATTTCCAACCCTTCCTCAAAGCTCCATTGATGCTTAACTACTCTTGCTTCTCTTTCCTTCCTCTTCTTCTTTTCTTCTTCCTCTTCTTCCCTCCATTTCTTCTCACGGTTTCCCTCTATTTCTTCTTCCTTCAATTACGTTTGTCCACTTTGGTAAAGGTGAATATTGGCTTCTTTATATAGTGGACCCATTAGATATTTTATAAGTTGAAGAAAAATGTAGAATCTTGGAGAAAGTTTGAGAATTTTCCAATTAAACCCGAAATCTCTATTCATCCAAAATTTGACTTGCATTTCTAACCCGGTTCTGGTCCGAATTTGGAAAAATATTTAACGCGAAAGTTGTCTTGGTCTAAGCTTTCTGACAATATAAAATTCATAAAATTCTAAGTTCGTATGAAAAAGTTATGTCCAAAGCACCCTATATAGTACAAAATGGCATACGGTACAGTTTCTTCTCGGGATCTCGAGAAATTTACCGATCGTTTCCAAAGCCTTTTCATAACTGTATTTGAGTCCCAACATGATTTATTTCACTTTCCTTTGTCCCGTACGTAATAATATCGTCATAAAGAGTAGTACTTTATTACCGATTGTTACAATCATGTTAAACTAGTATAAATAAAAATTATGATTTAGCCGCTACAAATTTATCCACAGTAGTTAAAATAAAATATTAGATATTTTATAGATAGAAACCTTAATTTTAAAGTAGTGAGTGGGAGAGGGATATACGACAGTATATCCCGCGATCTCCGTTATTGGTCCAAAAATGTGAGATTCAAAAGGCGCCTCGAGACGGCTTTGTTTTCGTCCCCCTACAGATGGCGTCCATTTTGGCTCAATATCAGGTTTGGGTTCCGAGAGGATAAGGATCCAAGATGTATCTTGTGAACTGACCTACCCTACGGCGGCACTTCACTCGTTAAGTCCAAGAATCCCGAAACGACGAGTTACACTCACAAAGGAATAATTAACTATTAATAAAATTCCTTGATCGAATGAAACGATAGTTGGTTAATATAGGAATAAGAGTTATTCCCCACATATAGTAAATTGACTGAGATTGTCTCGACCTATCATGTAAGTACTTGACCTACCCTACGACGGCACTTACTTATGGGATGATAGATTTCCGTGGCATAGCAATTCTCTTAGGTTTCTAATTCATTATTCATGGTTCATTCATGTTTAGTTTTATGCTAAAATTATTTGATGATTTTAATATGCGATGAATGAATGTTAAATGCATACTTATTTTATTTTTCAGCCATGGTTTCTCCAATTATTTCTATACTCTCAAATGATAAACTAAAGGGAGAAAACTATGTTAAGTTGAAAAGTAACATGAACGCTTTCCTAGTCTGTGAAGACCAACCATTTGTCCTGACGGATGAGAGTCCTCTCGAGCCTGCCAGAAATATTGGGCAAGCTATGCGCGATACCTAACAGAAATAGGTCGCAGCAAATGAGAAAGCCCGCAGCTACTTGCTAGCGGGGATGTCTGAGGTTCTTGCTTCAAAGCATGAATTTATGGCTCTAGCATCTCAGATGATGGAGTCATTGCAGGGCATTTTTGGGCAGCCTTCGGAGCATCAACGCCATGAGGCCATGGTCTCGGTGATACTGCTAGGATGAAGGATAGGAAATCAGTCCGAGAGCATGTCTTGAAGATGATGACATATCTCAACACTGCTGAAACCCATGATGCTCGTATTAACGAGCGTAGCCAGGTGACCATGATTATGGAAACTCTTCTGAAGAGTGTCATGCAGTTTAAAAGCAACTATGTTATGAACAAGTTGACTTTTACATTGACCAAACTGCTTAATGAGCTCACCCATTACGAGTCCATGCTTGTGGATCCTCGTAAGTCTGGTGCAGAGGCAAATGTTGCCGAGTCTTCTAAATTTACAAAGATGAAGAAGAAAAACACTGGGAATGCTAAAGGAAAGCCCATGAAGAAGAAAAACAAGAAAGGCTCTAAGGAAGCCAAGCCCGAAGGAAAATGTTTCCACAGCAACAAGAATAGGCATTGGAAAAGGAATTGTTCTAAATACCTTGCTGAGCTGAAGGAGAAAAAGGAAACAGGTAAATATGATTTACTCGTTATTGAATCTCTATTAGTGGATGATGATAAATCCGCTTGGATTGTTGATTCTGGAGCCACTAACCATGTTTGTTTTTCTTTGCAGCTACTTAATTCATGGAGGGACCTTGCTGAAGGTGACTACATCATGAGGGTGGGGACATGGGATGTCGTTTCAACAAGAGCAATGGGATTTTCTAGTTTAAATTTCATGAATAATAGTTATTTAAATTTGAGCAATATGTTATTCATTCCTGGTTTTCAAAGGAATTTGATTTCCGTTTCTAAACTTTTGGATGATGATTATTCAGTTTCTTTTAATAGCAACTTGGTTATTATTGGTAGAAATAGATTAACTATAGCACAGAAAACTCATAAAATAACTTATATGTGTTAAGACCGTTAAAACATAGGTCACTCCTGAATGCTGAACTGTTTAAGGTTGAGAAACCTAAAACTAAACGGCCAAAGATTTCTCACGATGACATATATCTATGGCATCTTAGATTTGGTCATATCAACCTTGACCGGATAAATAGATGATAAATAACGGAGCCTTAAACCAGTTAAAGCTCAGGACTTTACCAATTTGTGAATCCTGTTTAGAAGGAAAAATAACCAAGAGACCTTTCACTGGAAAAAGGTATAAGAGTCAGTCAACCAATTGAGCTAATACATTCGGACATTTGCGGACCGATGAATGTAAAATCCCACGGTGGTTATGAATACTTCGTCAAATTCATTTATGATTATTCAAGATATGGGTATGTCTACCTATTGCATCACAAATCAGATACCTTTGAAAAGTTCCAAGAGTATCGTGTTGAGGTTGAGAACCAATTAGGTAAGACAATAAAAGCTCTACGATCGGATCATAGAGGGGAATACCTCGACAAAGATTTTGAGGAATTCTTAATTGAGCACGGGATAGTATCCCAGCTCACAGCACCTGGAACACCACAACAAAATGGTGTTGCATAGAGGAGAAATCGGACCCTACTAGCATGATGAGATCTATGCTTAGTTATAGCTCACTACCTAGTTCGTTCTGGGGATATACACTACAAACTGCAATGCATATCCATGATGTATTTCCATCTAAGTCTGTTTCTAAAACTCCCTAAGAGTTATGGAATGGTCGTAAAACTAGTTTACGATATTTCCACATATGGGGTGTCCAGTACATGTGCTGAAGAATAAGACCACAAAGTTGGAGCCACGTTCTCAGGTGTGCCTATTTATAGGCTATCCTAAGGAGACTATGGGTGGATTCTTCTACAGTTAAAATGATAACAAAGTATTTGTGTCGAAAAATGCTACATTTCTAGAGGAGGACTATATGTGGGAGTTCAAGCCTCGAAGTAGGGTGTTACCCAAGGAGTTACTTTCCGGTTCGACCATCACGCCATCCTCAATGAAAGTTGACAAATACATAGCACCTTCGACATCTGAGAGTCAGATGCAAGCTCGTTAGAATGATCTACCGCCTAGACACAGTAGGAGGGTTGTACGACAACCTGATTGCTACCTTGGGGTTGGAGAGGCATAAGTTGTCGCTTCAAGTGATGGCGTAGATGAACCATTGATCAATCGTAGTGCAATAGATGATTCTGACAAAGAGGAATGCTCAAATCCAAGAACCTAGAGATGGAGACCATGTACTCCAACTCAGTCTGGGAACTTCTAGACCAACCTGATGGGGTAAAACCCATAGATTACAAGTAGATCTACAAGAGGAAGATGGGATCAGATTGGAATGTACAGACCTGCAAGGCTAGACTAATGGCCAACGATTATACATAGAAAGAGGGAGTTGACTATGAGGAAACTTTCTCGCCAGTAGCTATGCTTAAATCTATCCGCACTCTTCTATCCATTGCCGCATATTATTACTATGAAATTTGGAAAATAGATGTCAAGACTGCATTCTTGAATGGCATTCTTGATGAGAGCATCTATATAATACAACCATAGGGGTTCATCGCCCAAGGTCAAGAGCAAAAAGTTTGCAAGCTGCAAACGTCCATTTATGGACTCAAGCAGGCATCTCGATCTTGGAATATAATATTAGATACCACGATCAAGTCTTATGACTCTGGACAGAATGTTGATGAGCCTTGTGTCTACAAGTGCGTCATTGACGGGAAGGTAATTTTTCCTATTTTATACGTCGATGATATTTTACCCATTGGGAATGATGTAATGATATTATCAGACGTGAAAACCCGGCTAGCTAACCAATTCTAAATGAAAGATTTGGGAGAGGCCAGTTATATTCTTGGGATTCAGATACTTCGGGATCGTAAGAAACGACTGTTAGCTATGTCTAGCTTTGTCTCATGCATCCTATATCGACAAGATCCTTGTGCAATTTGTGATGCAGAATTCTAAGAAAGGCAATCTGCTTTATCAGCACAGAATTCATTTGTCAAAGGAACAGTCTCCTAAGACACCTCAAGATGTTGAGGAAATGAGACATATCTCATACGCCTCAGCAGTTGGTAGTCTCATGTATGCTATGTTATGTACGAGACTGGACATCTGTTTTGTAGTGGGAGTAGTCAGTCAAACCCAGGATTGGATCACTGGGTGGCTACGAAACATATTCTCAAGTATCGTAGAACAACGAGAGATTATATGCTTGTGTATTCCGTCCGTGAGGATATGATCTAGGAGGGATATACAGACTCTGATTTTTAGACAGAGATGTCCATTCTAGGAAATCTACATCTGATCAGTGTTCACCCTAGGTGTGGGGGCTATAGTATGGCGGAGTATAAAGCAATCTTGCATTGCTGACTCCACCATGAAGGTGAATATGTAGTAGCTGTGAAGCAGCTAAGGAAACAATATGGCTCCGTAAATTCTTGGAAGATTTGGAAATTATTCCAGATATGGATAGACCACTCACACTCTATTGCGATAATAGTGGTGCGGTGGCAAATTCCAAAGAACTAAGAAGCCACAAAAGAGGAAAGCATATAGAGAGGAAATATCATCTCATCAATGAGATAGTGCAGAAATGAGACATTACTGTCATAAAGATTGCATCCGCAGAGAACCTGGCTGATCCGTTTACAAAGACCTTACCAGTTAAAGTTTTGAAGGTCACCTAGATAGTCTAGGATTACGTGACATGTCTCATTTGCTCTAATGCGAGTGGGAGATTGTTGGGATGTATGCCCTAGAGCTACATGTGATGTAAACTGTTTTATGTGTTTTGAAATAAAACGATGCATTATTCATTTATCAAATTATTTGTCTAATTTTCGCATATTATAAATCATCTTGAATACCCTAGATTACTTTTGTACCTTCAGACTTAGTGTATGAGTGTCATACATAAGAGGATTTAAGTCTGAAGTTAGTAATCTTAAATAATCTATAGAGTGCAAACAAAGTGGGTACTTTGCTTATAGTTTATCTATAGCTGTGGTTTATTCCATATTTGTATGGTGACCTTGATCCGGGATCGTCCATGTAGAGACATGAGAATGGAGGCACCTTATATAATGTGATCATATAGGACTGGACCCAGATGGAAATGACATTCATATAATATTCGTTAAACTAATAAAGTCATTTCGATCCACTAGATGGTCATATATGGATTGATCTTAATCTTGAGTATACTGCGAACTTCTACATGGCAGGCCATGTCCTTTGATTTACAAAGGTGAGGTTTGTGTAGCAGTCCGGGCCAATAGCAACATATTTTGGGGGCATAGTCTGTTATGTAGCTGGAAAAGTTTTACAAAGACATGGAGTTCACTCCTTCTTACGAGAAGTAGAAGAGTAGATTTCTTAAGGGTTGATTCGGGGCTTGAACGATTTGAGCGCTCAAGTTTTTCTGTTTTGAATAGAAATATTAAAATTCATAATGGTTATGAATAAATCATTCATTACAGAATTAATGGTACTTAAGGTAAATATAATTTGAGGGGTATAACAGATATTATGACCCGAATCTAATTACGAGATACTCGTGAAGGATCAATTCGTATGTAATGACTATATCGATAGACACCGACTTTGTCGGCTTAATATATCATCTACGGCAACGAGAGTTCAACTTCGGGTTTTTAATGGAATAACCCGGAGTTAATAATTCAGAATATTTAATTAAGAGTTTAATTAATATTTCAATATTGTTGGAGCTTGGAACTTAGGCCCATTTGGTCCTCGTGCTAGCTCGATTTACTACAGCGGACTTAATATAATTGGATAGTCCAATTATATACTCACAAAAGATAAATATTATAAATATGATTAATAATATTAATTATGTCACACTTGGAACTATATATTAAAAGCTAATGTATAATTTTGTATAATAAATGATTATATGATAATTATTAATTATTAATAATTTAAATTATATATGATATAATTTAAATGAAGGCTAAAGTTATAATTTCCAAAATAAAGGGTTTTGGAAACACTTGATTTAATTTTGGAAGTTACAAATCTATAATGACATTAATCTTTTTGATTTTGTAACATCTTTGACTTTATGAAAGTTAATATTACATGTTACAAAATTAATAAAGAAAATATATGATGTTGCCGAAAATTGAACAAGAATAAAGAGAATGAATTTGGTTGTTTTGGAAATAAATAATCTTTAGCATTAATATTGGAAGTTACGACTTTCAAAATGGTTAATTGCTTATTCAATTTAATAACATCTTTTCAATAATGGTAATTGGATTTTTGATGTTACAAAAATTAAACAAATCCTAGCCTTGGCTGATTCTGGCATTGGATGGGGATGAGAGTGGTTGTTTTGTTTTGAAAACAATTGAAAGAAGTACAAAAAGAAAATTTGATTTTCTTTTGTGTCTCTCTCTCACTCTTGCAACCCTAGCCACCTTCTTCTTCTTCACCATTCTCTCAAAAGTTGAGAAACTCCGTTGAAGAACAAAAGAAGAAAAAGAAAAATATTAAGTGTGACTAAAGTCTCTAAATCGTATAGGGATTTATTTTATGAGTATAGCCCACACTACTTTCTGTTGGTAACGAGACATAGCTTGGAAGACTTTGTAGTGTTGAACAAAAACTTATTCTCTTCATCTCTCATTGACTCATGGCAGTGAGCATAATTTTTGCTCACTGCCGCCACTTGCTTGTGTGTTTCAGGGCTCGGTTTGTTTTCGTTTTAATTGAGAATTTTGGGAAACAACTTGGGAAATTTTCGGGGTTGTATTGTGGCTTTATTTTGAAGGAAAAATCATGCATATATCATCACAGCAGGACACGTAAATCAGGGGTTGGTTTAGGTGCAGTTCAGGTGTGCAACAGGTGCAAAACAGTCCAATATTTTACTGCAGTTTGGGGGCTGTTCGGGGACCGTTTCAGGGGTGTTTTGGGGCTGAAATTTCATGTGAAACAGAAGTAAAATTTCAGTGGAGTTTCTGGTTCCATTTGGCCAAATGAGGGGAAGGGCAGAAAAATTTTTCAAGTCCGATCTGTGTGCCTAAGCTGCTTCCGCTGCGTAGAGGAAAGCATTTCCAACAGGAGAGACTAGCAAAATGATATGATTCACCCTTAAGTTAGGTAGCCGATCTTATAGGCTACTAGCGGAGATCCGTCCACTTGGTGTATCATATGGATGCATGAGTTGCTCGTGTCCATCGAACTGACCCCCAAAAGTTTTCATATGGAGTGTTTGTCCCATGTGTCTGTGAGAACATTCATGCATCGATTATATGACTAATCGTTAGACTCGAGGTCTTTACAATCGTATGTATAGATCAAATAACTTTGACATTCTCCTTCCCCGATTCAAAAGATCCGGTCATAAGGGTATAATTGGGTTATTTATTGAAAGAAATGAAGTTTGTAAAGATACAACCGAGAATCGCCACTCTCTCAGATAATATTTTCTTATAAGAGTAGTATTCCAGTTCACGGGTTGATATAAGTGAACAGTTCTTGAGACTGTGGCCACAACGGAAGAATCATGTGAGATTCTTGGGTTAGCACGATTCATGACACTATCAACATCATACCTTTGACCATATGGGTAGACACTTTCCGTACCCTAGGTCAATAGGTGGGGATACAGTGAGGTGAGGGACCGTATCATATGTAAATCGCATACAGAATGGGTATATATATCTTTCTTGTTGGGATGTATGGCCTAGAGCTACATGTGATGTAAACGGTTTTATGTGTTTTGAATAAAACAATGCATTATTCATTTATCAAATTATTTGTTTAATTTTCACATATTATAAATCATCTTTAATACCCTAGATTACTTATGTGCCATCAGACTTAGTGTATGAGTGTCATACATAAGAAGATTTAAGTCTGAAGTTAGTAATCTTAAATAGTCCATAAACAAGAAACAAAGTGGGTACTTTGTATACAATTTATCTATAGCTGCGGTCCATTCTATATTTATATGGCGACCTTGATTTGGGATCGTCCATACAGAGACATGAGAACGGAGGCACCTTGTATGATGTGATCATATAGGACATGACCCAAATGGAAATGACATTCTTATAATATCCGTTAAACTAAGAAAGTCATTTCGATCTATTATATGGTCATATATGGATTGATCTTAATCCTGAGTGTACTACGAACTCCTGCATGGTAGGCCATGTCCATTGATTTACTAAGGTGAGGTTGATGTAGCAGTCCCGACCAATAGCTACGTATTTTGGGGGCATGGTCTGTTATGTAGCTGGGAACGTTTTTCATAGACATGGAGTTCACTCCTTCTTGCGAGAAGTAGAGGAGTATCTTTCTTAAGGGTTGATTCGGTGCTAGAACGATTTGAGCACTAAAGTCTTTCTGTCACGAATAAAAAATTAAAATTCATAATAGTTATGAATAAATCGTTCATTAGAGAATCAATGGTACTTAAGGTAAAAATAATTAGAGGGGTATAATAGACATTATGACCCGACTCTAATTACGGATACTCATGAAGGGTCAATTCGTATGTAATGACTATATCAATGGACACTGACTTGGTTCGGCTTAATATATCATCTGCGGCTACAAGAGTGCAACTTCGGGTTTTTACTGGAATAACCCGGAGTTAATAATTTGAAATATTTAATTTAGAACTTAATTAATATTTCGAGATTATTGGAGCTCGGAACCGTAGTTCCATTTGGTCCCCGTGCTAGCTCAATATACTATAGTGGATTTAATATAATTAGATACTCCAATTATATTCTCACAAATGTATAAAAATTATTAATATGATTAATAATATTATTTTTCATACTTGAAACTATATATTAAAAGTTAATGTATGGTATTAATAATTATATGATAATTATTAAATACTAAATATTAAATTATATATATGATACAATTTAATAAGGCTAAGATTGTAATTTCTAAATTCTTAGTTTTGGAAACCCTTAATTTAATTTTGGAAGTTACAAATCTATAACGGCAATAATCTTTTTGATTTTGTAATATCTTTGATTTTATGGAAAGTTAATATCACATGTTGCAAAAATAATAAAGAAAAATATGCCCGATTTTTTGAGGAAAATAAAAGGGAAGAGTTTTATTTGTTTTGGCAAATTAAATCTCTTATTTGGGTGTTACACCTTTTTGAAAGGTAATGACATATTTAATAATTGTAACATCTTTTCATTATGGCAATTAAATATTAGATGTTACAAAATTAAATCAATTTGATAGCATTGGCCGATTTTCACCTAAGTGGGAGGGGAATGGTTGTTTTATTTTGGAAACATTTGACCTAAGTATACAAAGAAAATTTGATTTTCTTTTTGCTCTCTCTAATTCTTGAAAAATCAAACCCTCTATCTTTTTCTTCATTGTCTCTTAATAGTTGAGAAAAGAAAAATAAGAAAAAGAAAATTAAGTGTGATCAAATCTCAAAAAACGTTTAGGGATTTATTTTGTGAGTGTAGGCCACACAACTTTACGTTGGTTGTGAGACATAGTACGGAAGATCTTTTGGTGTCGAATGAATAAAAAATTTGTCTACTCCATTATTCTTTGATTCACGACAGTGAGGGTAATTTTCATCACCGTCGCATCTTGCTACAAAGAGGTTTCGGGGTTCCGTATATTTTTTTGTTTTAAATTAAAATTTTGGGAAACACTTGGGGTCATTTTGGAGCTGTGTTGGGACTGATTTTTGAGTGAAAAATCAGACCTGAAATATCCTTGCTGGTCATGAAAATCAAGGGCTGATTTGGGTGCAGTTCAGGTGCTTAACGGGTCCAAAACAGTCCATTATTTCACTGCAGTTTGGGGGCTGTTCAAGGACTATTTCGGGGGCATTCTGAGGCTGAAATCTTGTCTGAATCAGAAGAAAAATTTCAGTATACCTGCTGGTTGCATTCGGCTAAAGGAAGTGAAAAGTAGAAAAAATTTCAAAGTCCGATCCATGTGCCTAAGCATCTTCCACTGCGTGACAAAAGCATTCCTACAATTAGCATCTAGAGCCAGGTTGAAAAGTGTTCTTAAACCTTCTCTTTTCGTTTAAAGTTTATTTTTTTAATATATTTATATGAGTTATAAATATGATATGCATGTTAGATGAGTGGGCACAATGTAATATTCATATGATGAATGTTTTTGTTATTTCATGTGATGAATGGATTTTGCATTGGTCGTAAATTTTTCCGGTTCTTATTTTTGTAGTTTGTTTTGTTTTTGGGATGTAAGGCCCATAAGGCCATTGTTTATATTTATTGTAATTTTATTTTTCAATGTAAAATTTTAATCTTTGTAATTTGGAGCAGCGAAGTCGCCAAATGAGCCAACACCTTTTTGGAGCGGGATTTGAAGCCAATGGATGCCTTAGTGAATCTTATGTACTAATTATATTAGTATAGGAAAAATAAGAGCTCGGTCAATGCAAAATATTTTTTTATGTTAAATGTATGTTTATTTCGATTTATTTGAATAATATGTCATATATCTTAGGGTGCCTACTCTTACATTTCACATGCCAAAACATGCCATAGATGCATTATCATTATAGACATAAAAATATGATTTTATTAATTTAAAATATTTAAATTTGAATATGATATACTTAGAAATCAATTCATTAGATTAATTGGATTTATGGTTTAAAAATTTCAATTCTAATATATTGGGCTTAATTGGTACATAATAAATTCATTAGTATATAAGATAGAAACCCGAATATAAATTCCATAGCATTCGAATGGATGGTAATATGGTATGCACTCGGGATACAATTCCATGTACCATTGGATTTTATAACGTACAAAGATTTATTAAAATATTTAATTAAAATTTTGACCTTTTTAGAATTCCATAAATTTTAAACTTATTAGTGTTCTAGTATTTTAAGAGTTAAAATATAATAGCTCACTAGTACCACTCGAATTAAATTAGTTTATTTGAGTAAAACTATTTGTATAGACTAATGGAATATTAGTGATATAATTTTAGTAGTTAAAAGGTCATTTATGCTAAACTGTGTAAATAAAAATTATGATTTAACAGCCATATATTTATCCACAGTAGTTAATATAAAATATTAGATATTTTATAGAAACCTTAATTTTAAAATAGTGAGTAGGAGAGGGATATACGACAGTATATCCTGTGATCTCCGTTGTTAGTCCAAAAACATGATATTCAAAAGGAGCCTCGAGATGGCTTTGTTTTCGTTCCCCTATAGATGGTGTCCATTTTGGGTCAATATCAGGTTTGGGTTCCGAGAGGATAGGGATTCTAGATGTATCTTGTGAACTGACCTACCATACGGCAGCACTTCACTCGTTAAGTCCAAGAATCCCGAAACGACGGGATACACTCACAAATGAATAATTAACTATTAATAAAATTCCTTGATCTAATGAAAAGGTAGTTGGTTAATATAGGAATAAGAGTTATTCCTGCATATATTAAATTGACTGAGATTGCCTCGATCTATCATGCAAGTACTTGACCTACCCTACGGCGGCACTTACTTGTGGGTGATAGATTTCCGTGGCATAGTAATTATCTTAGGTTTCTAATTCATTATTCGTGGTTCATGCATCATGTTTAATTTTATGCTAAAATTATTTGATGATTTTAATATGCGATGAATGAATGTTAAATACATGGTTAGTTTATTTTTCAGCCATGGTTTCTCCAATTATTTCCATACTCTCAAACGATAAATTAACGGGAAAAAACTATGTTAAATAGAAAAATACAAGAACGCTATCCTGGTCTATGAAGACCTAAAGTTTGTCCGAACGGAGAAACGTCCTCCCAAGCCGGCCAGAAATGCTGGCCAAGCTATGCGCGATACCTATAAAAATGTGTCGCAGCAAATGAGAAAGCCCGCTACTACTTGCTAGTAGGGATGTCTGAGGTTCTTGCTGTAAAGAATGAACCTATGGATCTAGCATCTCAGATGATGGAGTCATTGCATGGCATGTTTAGGCAACTTTCGGAGCATTAACGCCATGACCCCATGGTCTTAGCGATGACTTCTAGGATGAAGGATGGGACATCAGTCCGAGAGCATGTCCTGAGGATGATGACCTATCTTAACACTGCTGAAACCCATGGTGCTCGTATTGACGAGCGTAGCCAGATGACCATGATTATGGAAACTCTTCGAAGAGTTTCCTATAGTTTAAAAGCAACTATGTTAGAACAAGTGACTTTTACTTTGACCCAATGCTGTAATGAGCTCACCCATTACGAATCCATGCTTGTGGATCCTTGATAAGTGCATGAAAATGTACATTAGAACATCATTTATCTAAGCTTATTGTTAAACATATAGTTATATATTTTATGTTTTAATACATATTTTCCATTATTATATTAATTTAAAAATGTTGATTATTTACACTAATTTAATGATTTTTATTTGTAGGAATATTAATACATGGATCCGGGAATTTTACAAGAATTTCGGGAACCCCTGGGAACACACAGGACGAGCAAGGAGCATGGCGCCACGGCGCCAGAATTGCATACAAGACACAGGGGATATGGCGCCATGGCGCCACCCACATAGACAATGGCGCATAGGCGCCATACATAGCCTATACCCATGGCGCCATGGCGCCAGTGAAGGACTCAAGGCGCCATGGCGCCTTAATTAATAAAGGATATGGCGCCAAGGCGCCAATGGAAGACAGGCGCCTTGGCGCCTCCAGTACCGATCCTGCCATACATAATCCAGGGAGTTAGCGCCCAGGCGCCACTCATATTGCTTCAAGCGCTGCGAGCAGTTTCCTACGCGTTCCAGGACTCAAATTTTAGGGTTTTCTGAAGACCCAATGACACTCTGACACTTCTATAAATATAAGACTTCGTCCAAAACACAAAGGGAGCCGCGTGAAGCAGCGCTCTATGCGCATAAACAACAATAAAAACCTTAAGCCTGCGCAAATTGAAAAGGAGAGCAGAGAGCTGCGAGAGGCGAGAGGCAGTAAGAAGAGAAGAAATCAGAGCGCAATGCCGGGACACGGAGCCGTGATGATTCAGAATAATAATTCTCTCCAATCCTGGTTATTTTTATTTCTTTTATGGGGAACTAATCCCCTAGGCAAAGCTAGGGATGAACTCTTGTGTTGGATTTTATTATTTATGTTTTTGATTCCTACGAAGCTTTTAATCGTTTAATAAATTGATGTTATTATTTTCTATCATCTTTTGATTTATTAATCCAGAAATTATATTTTGTCAAATCCCATATCGATCCAGTCATGCTTCTTCTATGTGTGGTTTGCGAATTTAATTGTGACTGGTAAAGTTGTTTTGCGTGTTGGTCTTCTGCTGCAGTATTGCCTGAGGGTATATTGTCGACGTTAGATAGCTCGTAACGATGGCTTTTGTATGCTGTTAACATAGAGAAAATACTCATTAATTACCTTAGAATTTATCATGCGTAGAATTGAATACTTTCCGGTTGTTGGTTTGGGATGTGAAACCTTCAATTGTGTATTAAAATGAATCAATAACTAAATATGAGAGTTCGATGCAAGAGGGATTCCCGAAGCTTTGTCATATCTCTCTGCCATTATCTTTAATATCTGTTCATTATTTATTTATCTTCAATTTAATTACCAATTTTTATCACTTTATTTATTAAGTTACCGTTAACGTCTTTGTTAAGTAAATCAGTTCATGTAACCATCTCTCTGTGGAATCGACACCCCCAACTGTAACTGCGATAACCGCGAGTCATATTTGGGCGTAATCAAAATTTGGCGCCGTTGCCGGGGAGACGGTTTACAAGCAAAAGGACCAGGTTTGCTTATCAACAACGAAGCGGTAACTTCGTTCTATTTTTTTTATTATTAGTATTTTATTTTACTTTATTCATTTATTATTTGCTTATTTATTTTCTTTTAGTAATTTAGTATTTTATTTTAATTAGTTCTTTTTATTTTTTTTTCTAGTAATTTTATTTTAGTATTCATTTTAGTTATTTTATTTGTGTTTAGTTTTAGTTAAATTTTAATTTTTAGTTTATTCCTTTTATTTATTTATATACATTTTTTTTCTTTCCTGTTTCCCGTATTATTTGAGCTTCAATTACATGTCTAGACGTAGGGATAGATTTGGTAGGTTTGTTAGAACTGAGGAAGAGAATTCTGATTCAGAGAGTTTGTTTGACAATATCTTTGCCACACCCTCCGCGTCTAGCGCATATAATATGAGTCAATACGAGAGACAACCTAGGAGGACTCTTGAAGAGTACCGCCACCCAACTCGCACAGCTACACCTTCGGCATCATGTTTCCTCCTAATGCACCACATATAGACTTTAGGCCTGAAATGATACAGTACCTCCCAACCTTCCATGGTTGGAGAACGAAAATCCTTACGTGCATATTAGAGAGTTTGAAGAGGTAGTAGCGACCTTCCATGACCGGTTTGGAACCACTGACACAATTAGACTTAGGTTCTTTCCCTTTGCCCTTAAGGATAGAGCTAAAAGCTGGTTGTATTCTTTAAGACCTAGGTCAATAGGATCGTGGGGCGAGATGACCCGGGCATTCTTTGACAAATACTTCCCACACCATAAGACGAATTCCTTGAAAAGAAAAATCTCCACCTTCTCCAGAGAGACAGTGAGACCCTTACCAAACGTGGGAGCGGTATAAAGAGTTGTTAGCTAGTTGTCCCCACCATGGGTATGAGAGTTGGCGTCTAGTAAGTTATTTCTATGATGGACTGACCCCTATGGAGTGCCAATTCGTTGAGACTATGTGTAATGGTGAGTTATAAGGAAAGACCCCGATGAGGCATTCGAGTATTTAGATGACCTAGCTAAGAAATCTCATACTTGGACTGGACCCAATACCTTAGATACCACTGATAGGACACCCATTTCTTCTAGCAGAAGCCTACAACACTTTAGGGAAGAGGATGACCATAAGACACAAGTTGACCTGTTAACTAGACAGATAGGAGCCTTAATAGCCAAAGACAGCAAGACAATGCATTCAGTAGCCCAGCTAGAATCCCAAGAGTGTCCCGTGTACGGTGAGATGAGAGGTACAAATGAGGAAAACTACAATACTTTAGGGATGTACCAGAAGCCTTATACACCATATCCAGATACCTACAATCCTAGTTGGCGGAGCCATCCCAATGATAGTTGGAGGCACGAGTCTTATCAGCCTACCCAGACACCACAAACTAGGAGTTACAGTACCTCACAGTATTACACACCTATTATTCTATAAATTCTTTAGAGGATACCTTGGCATGCATTTGTAGAGACCCAAAGAAAACCAATCAAAGGATTGAGTCGTTGATAGCTCAGGTAGCTGAAGACCAAAAGGAAATTAGGAGTCAAATCTCTAAATTGACAGATGTCCTGAGTGTACAAGAGCAAAGAAAAATTCTCATCCCAGACTCAACCTAATCCACTAGGTCAGCACATGACACAGGCTAATGATGAGGTAACCATGGTGTAGTGTTGTTAATGCCATAATCACTAGGAGCGGTGAAGAGGTAGGGATGCATAATACTTCCAACGCTATAGGTAACTCTAAGGATAATAGTGTTAACACATCTCAGGTAGAACAAGTGCCATATTTCCTAGTTAGGATACCCCCTCCTCAAGAACTTAATAGTTTTCATGTCGAGAAACAACCACAGGGTGAGGGTGAGTGTCATGACTCATACATGCTAGAAACAGTCCTACCAGGAACAACGTCTCTACAACCTGAATCAAATCCCTCTGAACTGAAACTGGTCCCAAAGAACCAAAAAAGGAGGAAAATGAGAGTTAATGCTCAATTAAAGATGATACCTGTGAGATTAAAAAGAATATTGAGCGAATCTTTCCTTATGTGCAGTACCAAATTTCAATCCTCAGACCTTGGAGAATCAGTGGATAAACTGCCACAGCTAGACAAACATTCCCTCGTGTGTCTTCATCAGTACGCTAGATGGAAACCACCATGACAACTTGAGTGTTTGCGTCTGGCAGAAGATGTTAAACTTAGCGCTAGCGGGGAGGCAACCCTTGCATCCATATTTATTTATTTATTTTATTTTATTTATCTACTCTATTTTTATTTTATGTGTGCTAATTGTATTTTTATTTTTATTGTTTCATAAGTGTTTTGCAGGTTTTAGCACAACCTACACAACCACACAACCAAAGTCTCGCCAGCAGGAACCTGATAAACTCCGCACCTGGTAGTGTTGTTCCTTAATCCTTTTCTTTATATTTATCTTACATTGAGGAAATGCAAGTTTTAAGTGTGGGGGTGTATGCATACGCATGAAAATACCTGTCATAAATACATATAAAAAAAAATCTGTTTTATTTGTGTTTTAGTCCCTGATAGTTAAACATAGTTCCTATGATGATATTGTTTGTTTTAGGATGAAATCTTAGAAACGATAAGTCCTTTAATGTAATTTTATATTATGCTTTGAATCATTTATCTATGTTAGACTCGTAAGCACTTAATTACGGGTTTTTAACAGTGAAAGCCTGAGAAGTTAACAAAATGACTAGTTGAAGAAATTGTATGTTGATGAATGACCGTTTGCTTAGATATCTATCCTGATTTGCTTGTGTTATGACGTAAGGTATGGTTGCAATTTAAAAGAAAAAGTCTCTGAAGAAATATATTGGACCACCTATAACCGATAAGCGTGAAGCTACCTATGGGCGAGTATTAGGACCACCATGAGGAGAAATGCTACCTTAAAGGGTAGGTGTGTTGAAAGAAAAATTCAAAAGAAGAGCAACAAGAGACGAGAAAGAAAAGAAACAAATCATACCATATTGAGCACACATAAAAAGCAACTACAGAGCTTAATTGAGATATCTAGGTTGGTTAGACCCATTCGACCCCGATTTTTAAACGAAATCATTGAGTTGGCTTACCTGGGAAAAAAGCTGTGTGAACGAACCTTAGCACACACACACGTTGAGTCTAGCCTAGATGATTTATTCAAATATTTAGATTTGAGTTGCGTTGAGTACTTTGAAGTTCAATTGTTTCATTACTATGCATTCTCTGAGGACAAACTTATGTGAAACTATTGGGACTATTTGATTTTTATTTTTTATTTTTATGATTATATGTTTTGAATGACGTTTGTGGGTATCGTCGCTGTAAGCCCTCACGAGACTATAACTCGTCCACTAGGACACCTAGGGGTTTAAAGGCTTGTTGCATACGCTAAATGCAATCGTGATCCCTACGAAAGTGGCTTAGATAGTTTTTTATTTATTTAATTTTTATTTTATTTTACGCTTGAATTGCTAGGGACTAGCAATAAGCTGGTTGGGGGGGGTTGTGATTAGTGCATGAAAATGTACATTAGAACATCATTTATCTAAGCTTATTGTTAAACATTTAGTTATATATTTTATGTTTTAATACATATTTTCCATTATTATATTAACTTAAAAATGTTTATTATTTACACTAATTTAATGATTTTATTTGTAGGAATATTAATACATGGATCCGGGAATTTTACAAGAATTTCAGGAACCCCTGGGAACACACAGGACGAGCAAGGAGCATGGCGCCACGGCGCCAGAATTGCATACAAGACACAGGGGATATGGCGCCATGGCGCCACCCACATAGACAATGGCGCATAGGCGCCATACAGCCTATACCCATGGCGCCATGGCGCCAGTGAAGGACTCAAGGCGCCATGGCGCCTTAATTACTAAAGGATATGGCGCCAAGGCACCAATGGAAGCCAGGCACCTTGGCGCCTCCAGTACCGATCCTGCCATACATAATCCAGGGAGTTTAGCACCCAGACGCCACTCATATTACTTCAGCGCTGCGGGCAGTTTCCTACGCGTTCCAGGACTCAAATTTTAGGGTTTTCTGAAGACCTAATGACACTCTGACACTTCTATAAATATAAGACTTCGTCCAAAACACAAAGGGAGTCGCGTGAAGCAGCGCTCTATGCGCATAAACAACAATAAAAACCCTAAGCCTGCGCATAATTGAAAAGGAGAGCAGAGAGCTGCCGAGAGGCAGTAAGAAGAGAAGAAATCAGAGCGCAATGCCAGGACACGGAGCCGTGATGATTCAGAACAATAATTCTCTCCAATCCCTGGTTATTTTTATTACTTTTATGGGGAACTAATCCCCTAGGCAAAGCTAGAAATCTGAAAACTTTATACTGGAAATCTGAAATCCGAATACTTTCTATAAAAATATGATTTCTGAAAACTGGGTTTTAAAATCTGAAAAGCTGTGTACCGTACGTTTGAAAAATGAAAACTGCTCTACGTCCAGGACCATAACTCAACTGGACGTCTCTCTGCACCCAGGACCATAACTCAACTGGGTGTACTCGATGCCCATGATCATAACTCAACTGGGCATCTGAAATCAGGATTTCGGGACCCTGTAGCCCCTAGTCCTGCTCGAGGATCTGAGAGCGACCCCTCAGTCCTCCATATGTGCACATACGACTATAACCGTCAAATCCAACTGTAATAGTTACATACTGGGGTGAGGTTTTACCTCATGCCCCGAAAGAAGAACATAAAACATATTCTGGAAAACATGAAACCCTTACTAAACACCTTTCTCTTTAAAACTTCACAAATTAACTAAATCTTGTTTTAAAAGCTTAAAACCGTAAATACCGTATCTTGAAAATCATTTCTTTTCTCAAAGCATAACTATGAACAACAATAACTGAAAAAAGTAGTTCTAACGCCCTAAAACGTAAAATGTAAGTCTGATAAAAACATTAAATGGAAATCAAGTAAAAGGAGAAGTGTCCACTCACTGGCTCGGAACTTGCTGGTGACGCCTTGCGATGGTGGTGGATTCGTATATCCTGAAGATAATCTATAATTAGCAAAATTCATTAGTATCAAATTTACGAATTATCTCATTACTTAAAAAAATATATTCGTCATTCATGATAACTCATCCTTTCTATGTTACTACCATTTTAGGATGGTCTAACAATTTTTACTACACTCGTTCAAGGATCTCTCAAGCTACTTCGCAAAACTCCATATTATGCCTTCTTTTCCAGAAAATTTCAGTGCACTAACACTTATTTTGAAAATTCGGTACGCTTAATCGGGGTTGAAATTGGGGCTCAAATTTTAATAGAATACTCACTTATATGTCTATTTTATGTTGGCTTTTACGGATTGTGGTTTTGATTTCTAAAACTCAAGTTATGGACAGAAGTTCAGGGTGGAAAAACTGCACACAGGGGCAGCAGATAGCCTGACTTCAAAAATTTGGTCCGGTCTCATCTTAATTCCAAACATTCTAAATTTTGGATATGTTACTCCCTTATGTGTCTAGAGTACCCAGAATTTTACAGAACTTGATTTTGAGTTCTAGAACACAACTTATAATGTTTTCTCTACACCTTGTTCTGTTACCACAGAACCAGTAATTTACTGCAGTGCGGCCAAGTTTGACAATTCGGTATGACTCCTTCTTAAGTCTAAAAATTCTGAATTTTGAATATGATATTCCCCAATGTTTCTAGTTTACTCTGAAATTTACGGTTCATCAATCGGACTTATAAAAATCAAGTTATAAACTTCCAAGCACAGCCTATCCGAAATGAGACAGAATTGACTTCACTCTCTAACTTCCTTATCTCGCCATCTCATTTAGTGCATTTAATCCGGAAACCCTCATCAGGGTTTTCATTATCCTAAACATTCTCTCCAACATAAGAATTGTGCTTATTTTCTTTAATTAGATTAAGTGTGACATTATGTCGAACACTTGGTGTGCGACATGCCTAAATTCTCCCCGTTCTTATACCCTTAGGTAATTCTACCTCATTTTGCATATCAATCACATACTAACATCAATTACACACATCTTAAACTACCATATAATCATCATTAATCATTCATTTATCTACCAAAATATCATAACCACCTAATTCTCTAAACTTTTCCCAATTTTACACATAAACTCCACCACCCAAATCTTCTATCTTTTTACTCCATTTCAACACTTTTAATCCAAAACCCAACATCTAAAACATCATCTAATACTCACTTTTTCATCAAATACATCACCAATTTATCATCAAATCAATCTTAATTCATTATACATAATTCCCATTTTCACCCAAAACCTCACATTTAAAATTTATCAATTATTCTATCTCTTTAATCATCAAAATCATAATATAATCAATCAACCATGAAACCATCATCATATCCATGGAAATCATCCAATTAAAATCATCAAAACTTCAAGACTTGAAAATGGGTTAGATGGATTTTTCTTACCTCTTTCCTCTTTTCTCCCATGGTTGTCAAGCTTCTTCACTCCTTCCTTCTCTTCTCTTCTTCCCTTCTTTCATCTTCTTCTTCTTCTTCCTCTCTTCTTCTCTTCTCTTCTTTTCCCTCCCTTTTCTCTCACGGTTTTCTTTCTTTCTCCTCTCCCCAATTTCGTTTTTTAATCTTTGAAATAGGGAATAGTTGCTCCCTTATATAGTGGACTCTTTGGTTATTTTACAAGTTATGGATAAGTGTAGAAACTTGGAGAAGGTTTGAGAAATCTTCATTTAAACCCGAAATCATTATTCATCCAGATTCTGATCTGCATTTTTGATCCATTTCTGGTACGATTTTGGGAAAATGTATAACGCGGAAGTTGTAGGTCTTGGTCTAAGCTTTCCGGTGATATAAAATTTATAAAATTATGAGTTCGCATGAAAAAGTTATGCCCAAAATACCATTTATAGCTCAAATGGGCATAACGCACAGTTTCTTCTCGGGACCTCGAAAAATTTACCGATCGTTCCCAAAGCCTTTTCATAATTTTATTAGGGTCCTAACATGATTTATTTTACGTTCCTTGATCCCGTACGTAATAATATCGACATAGATAGTAGTTGTTACTACCGGTCGTTACACAACTTGTTTAAGAATAAATACTTAAAGTACGTATTCTTGAATTATATCGAACTACAACTTTAATCCAATTTATTTGTATTCAATACTAATTCCAATTTAATTCCAAATTAAACACTTACACTTATATATGCCTTAAAGACTTGGATTCGAAATCCAATCTCAATGGGTCTCAAATGCCCAATAACATCCAATGTCATTTTAATTAAAGTCCAATGGACTTTTAATTGATTCTTAATGCATGGGCTTTGGCCATAATGGATGAAACCCAAAATGCCTACTAGGAATCACCCTATTGCCAACAAATCAATTTAGGCCCAATTAAATTCTTTAAATACCCAAGTGATATATTTGAATTTTATGGAATTGGTTTTGGGCTCAATTGGATCCAATCCAAATGTCCAAAACCAAACTTGGTCTAACCTAGCCCATTAAGCCCAAATATACATTTTTAGCCCAATTCAAAATTTAAAGGCTAATTATTATAATTTCAATATTCCAAATATCATAATTATTATAATTAAAGTGTATTAGCCATGATTAATTAATTAAACTTAATATTTCCAAAATACCAATTAAACTAATTGTTACTCAAAATACAAAAGCCTCAAATTAAAGTCTCATGAACCCTAAAAAATCTATGCTTAAAATTGGCTCATGATACCATTGTTAGTATTCCTAGAACATGCCAAGGATCTATTAAGCAAGATTATGTGTGAATAAGATCATTAAAAGGTGTGGAAAGACTTACAATGATCGGATTTGAATCTGAAAAATTTATGTTGTGATGTTGAAGCTCCAAGCTTAAAGTGATGAATACAACCCTTGAGTTAGTTTCCCTATCACCTTAGAAGACTCCTTGAAGTGTTAGCTTGTTTGATCTTGAAGCAAAATCAAAGAGAAGAGGCAAGGTAGTTCATGCCCATGTAGGGTTTTTTGTGTTTTGTTTTTGCCTTGTCTTGTGTTGGAAGAGAGAAGCATTTGGTTTTGTTAAAGGATTTTTACCCTTTTACCCAAAACCAAGTGGTTGGGCTTTTGGTTTCACCAAAACCAAGTGGTTGGAAAGTAAGTGGTTTTGGCATAAATGCCAACCACTTTCCCAACCACCACTTCACACATGTGAAGTGGGCCCCACCTTTTGAATTCAAAATTCAAACGGTTTCTACAAATATTTACCGCAGCTCGGATCCGTTTAATCCAACTAAATGAATTTTCGTCGCTAAATAATTAAATCTAATTTAATTAAATAACGACGCCTAGCAAATATATTACAAATACCGTTTACGAATTAATTCTAAATTAATTTGTTCGCTCACATTAAAGTCTGACTTTAATTTCATATTGAAATCTAATTCCAATTAATATATCCGATATATTAATTTTAGCCCATATAAATAAATTAAATAGAAAAAATCAAATTTAACTATTAAATTTATTTTACCGATTAATTCCAAATTAATCGTGTTCTCTCTCTTCCGAACATATTTAATCCTAGATCAAATAATGCCTCAATTAATCCCAGATTAATTTTCTCTCTCTTAATTAATCCCAGATTAATTTTCTAATCGAGTCAACTGTCATCAGTGAATCTTTGGGAAGCGACCCAAGAGACTCTTGATATGTTAGCAGTAAATCCGGTTATCGGATTATCCGATTAAGTGCGTACCTCGTACCACGTGCTTACTGATTTAGAAGACATGGATGGCTTCTAGTAAAGCACCGTGCCTACCCAATTCTCCAAAAATATTCTTAATGGAATATATAATCTTTTTCCAGGCGTAGTATACGTAGTATTGTGTATAGCGATCCATATAAGATGTCACATGTAAGACTTGGGGCTGGGGTAGTGTCTGCCCCGTATGAAGCATATATCGGATCACAAGTAACTAGTCTCTTTAATCAGATAATCATGACGTTGTCACATTATCCCGATGGTTGTAACACATTAGAGTACCAATTCTGTATCCCTGCGTGATCATCATCTCCATATGACTGAAGTGATACTTCCATCTTGACATCACACCCAATACTCTACGATTCTCAATAAACTCAGAAGAGGCGTACACAGAACCGATTAAAGTCCCGGACGACCAAAACTAAATCTTATTAATTATCGCAAGTACTAGCGATGCAAGTCTCAGGTTAAGACCAAATACACCTACCCTGAATCGGATTCCCATAGACACAAAGTCATACTACCAATGGGATCCTGAGGGGTCTATCCGGAGCGAAGCTGTTCCCGTACCATCGGTAAACACAACCTCCTATCACACTTGCATAAGTATCCAATACTTAAATATATGAGAACTGTGTCGTTATACTCCCACAACACGCGCAAATGCAATACTAGTCTATTCCATATTATCGATGTCCAGTCTCGATAATACTACGACTAGGGATATTTAATGATTAAACCTTAGTGGATTGATACTGTCTCATATCTTATAATTCGGAACTAATCATAAGGACTTCTATCATTTATATATTTAAGTAATCTAATTACTAAATGAAAAAATAGCAATTTCCATTGTCACATAGTTAATTTGTACAAAAACCACAATGTCTATTACAAATAGTGACGTTCCCAGCTAAAGACTTTAGGCTCTAACTGATAGTTGAGGCGCAACTTTATTCACCTATACAAGCGAGATTTTTGAATCTTGAATCTCTTGTAACAATAAATTATTATTATTATTATTATTATTATTATTATTATTATTATTATTATTATTATTATTATTATATTATTATTATTATTATTATTATTATTATTATTATTATTGAAATTGTTGATGGTGATTTTATGGCACAAGGATCCATATCTAAGGTAAGAATGGCATAATGGGGATTTCCATTTCCAAAATTTAGAGGGCTGAGCTCAGGAAGAATAGGCATCCGACCTAGCGATGGGGTCAGGGTCGATTCCCGTAGTCAACCGACCTAAGGTGTAAAGATGTCGAGGCAGCTAAGGGATTTGATTCCTCAGGACCAACCTGGAAGGGCTGGTCGGGGTGATGCTGACGTAGGGCGGATAAGGCAACTGGAATCTGGTATGAAAAATCACATACTCTAAAAGGTCTGATGTGATGGGAGTAGGTTGCTAGTTGATTTCCTGACACAAGATAACGTGTGACAGTGGCCAAGAGTAGCATGATTTAATGAGATATAGGTGGCAGAGAGTAGCCATGACAGGCGCCAAGGCCACTGTTTGTAGAGTAGGTGGGGCAGAGAGCCCATTCGGCGCTGACAGATTCATGTGGGTGACTTAACAGAATTGACATCACAGTGTAATTGAATATAGTAAATAAAGGGAATGGGAATTCATTGTAGAGGGTTAGCAAAAATTCATTTATACATAATTTGTAATAGAGAGTAGAAAAGCTTAAGTGTAAGAGAGAGCTTGTAAGAGGTCGGTCAGCCGAGCTCAAGTGACAGGCAGGTCGGTTATACCTGACCACATTATAAAAACTTTCTTTTCGTTTGTGCTCGTGGACGTAGATTAGATCCATTCCACCGAACCACATTAAATCCTTTATTTGTCTGTGTGTATTTGATCTTTTACCAAGTTTACATTTGGTTCCCAACAAACCAAATAAATTCACCATTGATGGGGGATTGTTCAAGGAGTCAGTTTACCGATTTGCACATGGAACGAAAATCAGCCGTCAACAGAAATCGTTGAAAACCCTACCTTTAAACCACTACCTTCGGGCTTAAGCTGAGCAGGTAAAACCCCCAGTTGTCCCAGGCTCTTATAGGAAACGCATTATCTGAATTCGAACACAGGATCTCAATGTCAGATCCTAAACCCTAAACCCTACACCACTAACCACACCCTTTAGGGACATCTTATAACAATAAATACGAAAGAGTTTAGTAGAATCTGTAAAGCTGGTATTGACCATAAGTGAGCTAGATATAATTAGGTCATGTATTTCAGACTACTAGATCAAGTTTGTTTAAAATCATTAGTAAATCCCATGACCACCTATATTGGGATGATTTTATCTGCATAAACAATCTCACTAAATTTTGGCATAGTGTGCCTACTCATGCACTAGATTGTGCAATTAACTGGTAAGTGAGTGAGAATATAAAGAACCACTAATATGAGTTTGTCCAGTGATATTAGCAAGTTTTCGTGAGTCATGACAGTTTACATTAGGTAATAATGACTCGTTAAGAGTAGTCGAAGAAACTCATTGTGTAATAGATTTTACAATGGTTATGACAACTCAAGTGTAATATCCTAAGTTTTCGGAGCAGTTCTGAAAGACTCTTGAATTGAATTTTGGATCTCATAATGAGACGATGTTGAAGAATAAGAGTCTGAGTGTTGAATATGTGTTAGAATGTCTTAAAATGAAATCTTGTTGCTTTGGCAATCTTAAATTTTGAAAAAATTGGTTACGTGATTTTTATATACGGAGAAAATTATTATTTCGGTTATAAGAATAGCAAACGAACTCCGATTTAGGTGATTCTTAAAATATAAGACTCATTTTTCCGAGACAAATAATTTTCATATTGGACACTTTTTAAAATTTTGATCATATTTTCAAATTAGCCCAATATGAGAAAGTAAATTGTAATTTTCGCATGAGCTTTTTGCAAATTTCAAGATTACTCATAAAAATCACAATTTTGCTTATATTACAAGATGGCCCAATAGTGACTTAACACACACTTACTGGAAAAATTGAAAAGAGAGAGAATGGGAAGTTTGACCGGCGGATAGCCATCTGGCCTTCGACGGTGGTGCTCGTCGGTGCTTAATGGATCATCTCGTCACCCACTCCGCAAAGGTGGTCGGAGATCAACCAGAGGCCGTTGTACGCGGTGGATCGATGTGATGAAGGCTTTGGCTTCCATTCGCAATTCCGATTTCGTTTCTTCGTATCACGTATCGAGCTACCCATTAAATCGAAGCCCTCGTTGGGCATTACAAGATGGTGGTGACGGTTTCTCCGATCCGTGATCGATGACATGAAAAATAAGACAAAAACAAATTGTCATATGGGGCCCACAGAACTCAGCAATGCCAAATGAAATTTCAACCACACCAGTGAATTCGAAGGGGCGTTTCTTTCAGAATCTTGGTAAAACATCCTAGCACAATTCGTGATTTTTCAAGCTCATTTTGTATTCGGATGCTTCTAGTAGTGTCGTAGGGTAATGTATTGACTTGTATCGAGTTGGATAAGTTAGAATGTGTCAAATTTTTCCTATTGGTGAAATTGGGTGAAATAAGAATGAATTGGAACGATCCGGTAGGATTAGCAATTTTTTGATAAAATTGAATTTCACGTGTGTGTGTTTTGATGAATATAATGATTGATATGAGTTAATTATGATGATGTTTAGATGATTATGGATAGTTTCGGTGGGTTTAGGGTCATTCCATAAAATTATCGGGTGTTTTTATGAAAGATTTTCTGAAAATATGTAATTTAAAGAATTTAAGTTATTCTATAGTTCTGGAACGATATATTATGATATATTAAGTGTATTTGACTTGTTCTGGGAGGAATATGATATATCAGAAAGGTTCTGGATTCATTTGTAATGATTTTAGACTTTTCGAAGGATTTTCAAGTTTTGTGTCGGATTATGAATTTAATACTATGGATTTGTAGTATAAGATGTTTTAAAAGTAATGAAACTAAAATCGTTGGAATTAGATATGATTTAGGTCTTTCGGGAAGATCTGGAATTTTGTTATAGATAGTCAGAAATTTCATAAAACTGCTATCTTAATCGTGTTTTGTAATTTGTCTTAGCAGTTTTGACTCGGATCAACAGTTTTCGGTAAACCAGTCAAGTATTTCGGGGATGTATATTAACACATTGGTTTTTATTTGTTCGTAAGAAAGATGTGTGGAAATATATGTATGTGTATATATGTGTATATAGAAATACGTTTAGTTTAAGTGACTAAACCATTACAGGTTTGGGTTGATAATAGCCAAGGGATTAGGTGGTTTGGTACAGCTAGGCATTATAATTAGTAAAATATATTTTTTGATATGATAAATCTATCTAAACATTCTGAGACCCATGTGTGATATAATAATATGATATCCTGATGTGTGAATCATTTATCAATGGTTGGTGTATACATATATATAAATATGCTGGTATAATTTTTTTAAAACAAGTATGTGATATGATGTTTCTATTTTGCAAATGTGAATAATTGTCAATGGATGACAGATTGATACATGTTATGTTATGAGTCTGATATGAGTATAGATGCCTTGGGTTATTTATCTTTTGAAATAAGTCATTTGCATATATGTTTTGAAAAATTTTACAAATAAACCCAAAGGTTTTGACACTGCTTTCGATACGAGATGATCTTACCATGATATGGAATCTGTACTTTTACTAGGCTCTGCCCATCTGACTACGGCTGTTCTACTATCATCTGTCGACATGGTTCTGTTTTGGACAATGATAGGTCAATGCACGCGATTCGAATATTGGATTCCTAGTTTTCTTTCCATCTCGTTGAGTTAGTTCCTGGACGTCTGTTACGATTTTGCTATACATAGATTTTAAAATTAGACTTTGATCACATATGATCAATTTTACGTTATATTATGAATATTTTTATTTTTATTATTTATGATATTTTAGTCGATATTTTGATATTTTGATATTTTGATTTTATGATACTTCTGATTTATATGTTTTTCGAATACTTTCAATTTAATCTTTCGATGATACTTTCGGTTTATGATTTTTCTGGAAGTTTCTGAGAAAATATTCAGATAACTCATTTTTGACTAGATATGATGATGGTACGTTTCTGTTTCGACGCTTGATATATGTTTTATATTTTATGATATTTAATTATGTTTCCACAAAGACGCTTGTTTGATGATGTGTTTCCGCCCCGACACTTGGTTCATGTTTTATGATTTATCATTATTTTTCGATGAGGCACATGATGATATGTTTTCATCACAGAGCTTGATGACAGTTTTAGTTTTTTTAAAAGCTATATGGCATTTGTTATGTGGTTCTTGTAGGAAACACTTTCCCTCGCGCAGCGGAAGCGGTTAGGCCCACGGATCGAACTTGAAAATTTTTTCTACTTTGCCCTTCCTTTGGCCGAATGATACCAGTAGGTATACTGAAATTTTTCTTCTGTTTTACACAAGATTTCAGCCCTGGAATACCCCCGAAACAGTCCCCGAACAGCCCCTGGAACTGCAGTGAAATAGCGGACTGTTTTGCACTCGTTACACACGTGAATTGCACCCAAACCAGTCCACAATTTGCGTGAAATGCTGTAGTCTTTTAGTTCTGATTTTTCACTAAAAAACAATCCTAACTCAGCCCTAAAAAATCACCTCAAGGTTTTTCCCAAAACCCGTATTAAAACAAAACAAAACCGTGCCTATAAAATTAGCTAGTGTGCGCGCGACAGTGGGGAAATTTTGTCCTCACTATTGTGACTTGCTGGTGAGAGGGAGAGAAGGTTTTCCAACGTCACAAGATCTTCCGAGCAATATCTCGTTACTAACGGAGGGTAGTGTGGGCTACGCTCACAAATCAATCCCTAAACGTTTTAGAGATCTAATCACACACCAAAATAATTTTCTGGTTCTTCAATAATCTTTCTCAACTTTTGAGAGCATGAAGAATAGAAGGAGGCTAGGGTTTTCTATTGTGTAGATCTTCAAAAGAAAATATAATTTTTCTTTTTATACTTAGGGTAATTTGTTTCATAAAATAAATCAACCACTAGTCTCCCACCCCTCCTAATTTTCGGCCAAGGTAAGGAATTTTTGTTTGATTTTATTTCCAAAACAAACAAATCTCATTCCTTACTCAATGAGGAATTCGGCCAAGGCATTGAATTTTGATTTGATTTTGTTTCCCAAACAAACAAATCCTATTCCTTATCCAATGAGGAATTCGGCCAAGGGATAGAATTTTGATTTGATTTTATTTCTCAAACAAACAAATCCTATTCCTTATCTAATAAGGAATTCGGCCAAGGGTAAGTATTTTAATTTGATTTTGTTTCCCAAACAAACAAATCGTAGTCTTATTAAATTATATCATATATAATTCAATATTATATTTTTTTTATAATAATTATCATATAATTATTAATACCCTACATTAACCTTTAATGTATAGTCTCAAGTATGATGTAATTTATATTATTAATCATATTAATAATATTTATTCTTTGTGAGTATATAATTGGACTATCCAATTATATTAACTCCGCTAAAGTATATCGAGCTAGCACGGGGACCAAATGGACCTACGGTTCCGAGCTCCAATAATCTCGAAATATTAATTAAGCTTTTAATTAAATATTCCGAATTACTAACTCCGGGTTATTCCACTAAAAATCCGAAGTTGTACTCTCGTTGCCGTAGATGAAATAATAAGCCGAACCAAGTCGGTGTCCACCGATATAGTCATTGCATATGAATTGATCCTTCACGAGTATCTCGTAATTAGAGCCGGGTCATAATATCCGTTATACCCCTCTAATTATTTTTACCTTCAGTACCATTGATTCTCTAATGAACGATTTATTTATAACTATTATGAGGATTAATCTTTCTATTCGTAATAAAAAGACTTGAGCGCTCAAATCGTTCAAGTACCGAATCAACCCTTAAGAAAGATACTCATCTACTTCTCGTAAGAAGGAGTGAACTCCATGTCTATATAAAATGTTCCCAGCTACAAAACAAACTGTGCCCCCAAAGTACGTAGCTATTGGTTGGGATTGCTACACCAACCTCACCTTTGTAAATCAAAGGACACAGCCTGCCATGCAAGAGTTCATAGTACACTCAAGATTAAGATCAATCCATATATGACCATCAAGTAGATTGAAATGATTTTCTTTGCTTAACGGATATTATAAGAATGTCATTTCTATCTGGGTCCAGTCCTATATGATCGCATCATACAAGGTGCCTCCATTCTCATGTCTCTACATGGACGATCCGGATTAAGATCGCCATACAAATATAGAATGGACCGCAGCTATAGATAAACCACAAACAAAGTACCCGGTTTGTTTACTCTCTATGGACTATTTAAGATTACTAACTTCAGACTCAAATCCTCTGGTGTATGACACTTATACACTAAGTCTGAAGGTACATAAGTAATCTACGATATTTACGAAGATATATAATATGCGAAAGAAAAACAAACAATTTGATAAATGAATAATGCATCTTTTTATTTCAAAACACATGAAACCGTTTACATCACATGTAGCTCTAGGGCATACATCCCAACAATCTCCCACTTGCACTAGAGAAAATGGGACATGTCACGTAATCCTAAACCATCTAGGTGACCTTCAAAAACTTTATCCGGCAAGGTCTTTGTAAACGGATCAGCAAGGTTCTCTACGGATGCAATCTTTGTGACGGTAACGTCTTCTCTCTGCACTATCTCCCTGATGAGGTGATATTTCCTCTCTATATGCTTTCCCCTCTTTTGGCTTCTTGGTTCTTTGGAGTTTGCCACCGCTCCACTATTATCGCAATAGAGGGTGAGTGGTCTATCCATATCTGGAACAACTTCCAGATCTCCCAAGAATTTACGAAGCCAGACTGTTTCCTTAGCTGCTTCACAAGCCGCTACATATTCAGCCTCCATGGTATAGTCGGCAATGCAAATTACTTTATGCTCCGCCATACAATAGCCCCACCACCTAGGGTGAACACTGATCCAGATGTGGATTTCCTGGAATCAACATCCGTCTGAAAATCAGAGTCTGTGTATCCCCTCAGGATCATATCCTCACTGGAATATACTAGCATATAATCTCTCGTTCTCTTAAGATACTTGAGAATGTGTTTCACAGCCACCCAGTGTTCCAATCCCTAGTTTGACTGAAACCTACTGACTACTCCCACTGCAAAGCAGATGTCCGGTCTCGTGCATAACATGGCATAGATGAGACTACCAACTGCTGAGGCATATGAGATATGTCTCATTTCCTCAATACCCTGAGGTGTCTTAGGAGACTGTTCCTTTGACAAATGAATTCCTTGCCGATAAGGTAGATAGCCTTTCTTGGAATTCTACATCCCAAATCACACAAGAATCTTGTCGATGTAGGATGCCTGAGACATAGCTAACAATCGTTTCTTGCGATCCCAAAGTATCTGGATCCCAAGAACATAATTAGCCTCTCTCAAATCTTTCATTTGGAATTGCTCAGCTAGCCAGGTTTTTACGTCTGATAATATCATTACATCATTCCCAATGAGTAAAATATCATCATCGTATAAAACAAGAAAAACCACCTTCCCGTCAATGACGCGCTTGTATACACAAGGCTCATCAATATTCTACTCAAAATTATAAGACTTGATCGCTGTGTCAAATCTTATATTCCAAGATCGAGATGCCTGCTTGAGTCCATAAACCTTCTGGTTGTATCATATAGATACTTTCATCAAGATTTCCATTCAAGAATGCAGTCTTGACATCCATTTGCCAAATTTCATAGTCATAATATGCGGCAATGGATAGAAGAGACCGGATGGATTTAAGCATAGCTACAGGTGAAAGAGTTTCCTCCTAGTCAACTCCCTCTTTCTGGGTATAACCTTTGGCCACTAGTCTAGCCTTGAAGGTCTGTACCTTCCCATCTGATCCCCTCTTCCTCTTGTAGATCCACTTGCAACCTATGGGTTTCACCCCATCAGGTTGGTCTGTAAGTTCCCAGACCGAGTTGGAGTACATGGACTCCATCTCTAGGTTCATGGCTTTGAGCCATTCCTCTTTGTCAGAATCATCCATTGCACTACTATAGGTCAATGGATCATCTATACCATCGCTGGAGGCGACAACTTGTGCCTCTCCAACCCCAAGGTAGCGACCAGGTTGTCGCATAACCCTCCCACTGCATCTAGGTGGTAGATCATTCTGACTGGGTAGCATCTGACGATGGCGTGCTAGTCGAACCAGTAAGTAACTCCTCGAGTAATATTTTACTACGAGGCTTGAACTCCTTCATGTAGTCCTCCTCTAGAAACGTACCATTTGTCGATACAAATACTTTGTTGTCATCAGGACTGTAGAAGAATCCACCCCAAGTTTCCTTCGGATAGCCTACAAATAGGCACATCTGAGAACGTGGTTCCAACTTTGTAGTCTTATTCTTCAACACATGTGCTGGACACCCCTATATGCGGAAATGTCATAAACTAGTTTTACGACCATTCCACAACCCTAAGGGAGTCTTAGGAACAGACTTAGATGGAACTACATTAAGGATATACATTGCGGTTTGCAGTGCATATCCCCATAATGAACTAGGTAGTGAGCTATAACTAAACATAGATCTCATCATGTCTAGTAGGGTTCGATTTCTCCTTTCTGCAACACCATTTTGTTGTGGTGTTCTAGGTGCTGTGAGCTAGGATACTATCCCATGCTCAACTAAGAATTCCTCGAAATCTCTGTCAAGGTATTCCCCTCCACGATCTGATCGTAGAGTTTTGATTGTCTTACTTAATTGGTTCTCAACCTCATCACGATACTCCTTGAACTTTTCAAAGGTATCTGATTTGTGATGCATTAGGTAGACATACCCATATCTTGAATAATCGTCAATGAATGTGACGAAGTATTCATAACCACATCGGGCTTTTACATTTATCGTTCCGAAAATGTCCGAATGTATTAGTTCTAGTGGTTGACTGGCTCTTATACCTTTTCCAGTAAAAGGTCTCATGGTCATTTTTCCGTCTAAACAGGATTCACAAACTGGTAAAGTCCAGAGCTTTAACTGGTTTAAGGCTCTTTTCTTTATCAATCTATTTATCCAGTCAAGGTTGATGTGACCAAGTCTAAGATGTCATAGATATGTGTTATCGTGAGAAATCTTTGGCCGTTTTGTTTTAGGTTTTTCAACCTTAAATATTCCAGTGTTAAGCAGTGACCTATGTGTTAACGGTCTTAACATATACAAGTTATTTTCTGAGTTTCTCCATTTCTACCAATAATAACCAAATTTCTATTAAAAGAAACTGAATAACCATCATCCAAAAGTCTAGAAACAGAAATCAGATTCCTGCGAAAACCAGGAATGAATAACACATTGTTCAAATTTAAATAACTATTATTAAAAAAATTTAAACTGGAAGCTCCCACTGCTCTTGCTGAAAGGACATCCCATGTCCCGACCCTCATGGTGTAATCACCTTCAGCAAGGTCCCTCCATGAATCAAGTAGTTGTAAAGAAGAACTAACATGGTTAGTGACCCCAGAATCAATAATCCAAGCGGATTTATCATCCTCCACTAATAGAGATTCAATAACAAGTAAATCATATTTACCTGTTTCCTTTTTCTCCTTTAGCTCAGCAAGGTATTTAATACAGTTCCTTTTCCAATGCCCATTCTTGTCGCAGTGGAAACATTTTCCTTTGGGCTTGGCATCCTTGGAGCCTTTCTTGTTCTTCTTTTTCATGGGCTTACCCTTAGCCTTTCCAGTGCTTTTCTTCTTCTTCTTTGCAGATTTAGAAGATTCGGCAACATTTGCCTCTGCATTGGACTTACGAGGATCCACAAGCATGTACTCGTAATAGGTAAGCTCATTAATCAGTTGGGTCAAAGTAAAAGACAACTTGTTCATAACATAGTTACTTTTAAACTGCAGGAAACTCTTCGGAAGAGTTTCCACAATCATGGTCACCTGGCTACGCTCATCAATACGAGCTCCATGGGTTTCAGCAGTGTTGAGATAAGTCATCATCCTTAATACGTGCTCTCGGAATGATGTCCAATCCTTCATCCTAGCAGTCGTCGCTGAGACCATGGCCTTATGGGGTTGACGCTCCAAAGGCTGCCCAAACATGCCCTGCAATGACTCCATCATCTGAGATGTTAGAGCCATAGGTTCATGCTTTGCAGCAAGAACCTCAAACATCTCTGCTAGCAAGTAGCAACGGGCTTTCTCATTTGCTGGGCCCATTTTTGGTAGGTATCGCACACAGCTTGGCCAATATTTCTGGCCGGCTCGGGAGGACGTTCCTCCATCGGGACAAACTTCAGGTCTTCACAGACCAGGATAGCGTTCATGTTACTTTTCCACTTAACATAGTTTTCTCCGGTCAAATTATCGTTTGAGGGTATGGAAATAATTAGAGAAACCATTGCTGAAAATAAAATAAACATGCATTCAACATTCATTCATCGCATATTAAAATCATCAAAGAATTTTGGCATAAAATTAAACATGATGCATGAACCATGAATAATGAATTAGAAACCTCAGAGAATTGCTAAGCCACGGAAACCTATCATCCCACAAGTAATTGTCACCGTAGGTTAGGTCAAGTACTCGCATGATAGATCGAGACAATCTCAATCAATTTAATATATACGGGAAGAACTTTTATTCCTATATTAAACAACTACCGTTTTATTTGATCAAGAAATTTCATTAACAGTTAATTATTTTTTTGTGAGTGTAACCCGCCGTTTCAGGATTTTTTGACTTAACGATGAAGTGTCGTCGTAGGGTAGGTCAGTTCACAAGATACATCTAGAATCTTTATCCTTTCGGAACCCAAACTTGATATTGACCCAAAATGGACACCATCCGTAGGGGTACGAAAATAAAGCCGTCTCGAGGTGCCTTTTGAATCTCACGTTTTTGGACTAACAACAGAGATAGTGGGATATACTGTCGTATATCCCTCTCCCACTCACTATTTTAAATATTAAGGTTTCTATCTAAAATATCTAATATTTTATTTTAACTAGTGTGGATAAACTTATAGCGGCTAAATATAATTGTTATTTACACTAGTTTGTCATAAGTGAGCTAAATCAATTTTAACTATTAAAATTGTGTCACTAATATTAGTCTCTAATAATATATTTACTGTATTAAACTAATTTAATTAGAGTGGTATAAGTGAGCTACAATATTTTAACTCTTAAAATACTAGGCACTTAAGGGTCTAAAATCATGGAATTCTAAATGGTCAAAATTCAATTAAACATTTTAATAAATTTTTAGTGCGTTATAAAATCCAATGGTACCTGGAATTGTATCCCGAGTGCAGACCATATTTCTGTCCATTCGGAATCGGCTATGGAATTTATATCCGGGTTTCCATCCTATATACCAATGGAATTTATAATGCACCAATTAAGCCCAATATATTAGAATTCAAGTTTTAGACTATAAATCCAATTAATCTAATTAATGATTTCAATGCATATCATATTCTAACTTAAACATTTTAAATTACATAAAATCGTAATTTTATGTTTATAATGATAATGCATCTATGACATGTTATGGCAAGTAAAATGCATGAGTGGGCACCCTAAGCTATGTGACATGTTATTCAAACAATTCGAAATAAACATACATATAACATAAAAATTATTTTGCATTGATCGGGCTCTTATTTTTTCTATACTAATCTAATTAGTACAAAAGATTCACCAAGGCATTCCTTAGCCTTCAAATCCCGCTCCAAAGTGGTGTTGCTCTCTTTGTGACTTTGGTGCTCCAAATTACAAAGAATTGAAACTTTACATTGAAAATTAAAATTACAACAAATATAAACAATGGCCTTATGGCCTTACATCCCAAAACCAAAACCAACTACAAAAATAAGAGCCGGAAAAATTTACGACCAATGTAAAATCTATTAATCACATGAAATAACAAAACCATTCATCACATGAATATGACAATGTGCTCACTCATCTAAACATGCATATCATATTTATAACTCATATAAATATATTAAAAACGGAAACTTTAAATGAAAAAGTGAAGGGTTAAGAGCACTTTTCAACCTCCCTCTTGATGTCAATTGTAGGAAACGCTTTCCATCGCGCAGCAGAAGCGGTTAGGCCCACGGATCGAACTTGAAATTTTTTTCTGCTTTGCCCTTCCTTTGGCCGAATGATACCAGTAGGTATACTGAAATTTTGCTTCTGGTTTGCACAAGATTTCAGCCCCAGAATGCCCCCGAAACAGTCCCCGAACAGTCTCTGGAACTGCAGTGAAATAACGGACTGTTTTGCACCCGTTTCACGCGTGAACTGTACCCAAACCAGTCCATAATTTACGTGAATTGCTGTAGTCTTTTAGGTCTGATTTTCACTCAAAAAAATCCTAACTAGCCCTAAAAAAATCACCCCAAGGTGTTTCCCAAAATCCGAATTAAAACAAAATAAAATCGTGCCCCAAAATTAGCTAGTGTGCACGCGGCAGTGGGGAAATTTTGTCCTCACTACCGTGACTTGCTGGTGAGAGGGAGAGAAGGTTTTCCAACGCCACAAGATCTTCCGAGCTATATCTCGTTAATAACGGAGGGTAGTGTGGGCTCCGCTCCCAAATCAATCCCTAAACGTTTTAGAGATCTAATCACACACCAAAATAATTTTCTGGTTCTTCAAAAATCTTTCTCAACTTTTGAGAGCATGAAGAAGAGAAGGAGGCTAGGGTTTTCTATTGTGTAGATCTTAAAAAGAAAAATATAATTTTTCTTTTTATACTTAGGGTAATTTGTTTCATAAAACAAATCAACCATTAGTCTCCCACCCCTCCTAATTTTCGGCCAAGGTAAGGAATTTTTGTTTGATTTTATTTCCAAAATAAACAAATCCCATTCCTTACTCAATGAGGAATTTGGCCAAGGCATTGAATTTTGATTTGATTTTGTTTCCAAAATAAATAAATCTTAGTCCTTATCCAATGAAGAATTCGGCCATGGCATAGAATTTTGATTTGATTTTGTTTCTCAAACAAACAAATCATATTCCTTATCTAATAAGGAATTCGGCCAAGGGTAAGTATTTTAATTTGATTTTGTTTCCCAAACAAACAAATCTTAGCCTTATTAAATTATATCATATATAATTCAATATTCTATTTTTTTTAAATACTTATCATATAATTATTAATACCCTACATCAACCTTTAATGTATAGTCTCAAGTGTGATGTAATTTATATTACTAACCATATTAATAATATTTATTCTTTGTGAGTATATAATTGGACTATCCAATTATATTAACTCTGCTAAAGTATATCGAGCTAGCATGAGGACCAAATGGACCTACGGTTCCGAGCTCCAATAATCTCGAAATTAAGCTCTTAATTAAATATTCCAAATTATTAACTCCGGGTTATTCCACTAAAAATCTGAAGTTGCAATCTCGTTGCCGTAGATGAAATATTAAGCCGAACCAAGTCGGTGTCCACCGATATAGTCATTGCATACGAATTGATCCTTCACGAGTATCTTGTAATTAGAGCTGGGTCATAATGTCCGTTATACCCCTCTAATTATTTTTATCTTAAGTACCATTGATTCTCTAATTAACGATTTATTTATAACTATTATGAATATTAATCTTTCTATTCGTAATAGAAAGACTTGAGCGCTCAAATCATTCAAGTACCGAATCAACCCTTAAGAAAGATACTTATCTACTTCTCGCAAGAATGAGTGAACTTCATGTATATGTAAAACGTTCCCAGCTACAAAACAAACTGTGCCCCCAAAGTACGTAGCTATTGGTTGGGATTGCTACACCAACCTCACCTTTGTAAATCAAAGGACACAGCCTGCCATGCAAGAGTTCGTAGTACACTCAGGATTAAGATCAATCCATATATGACCATCAAGTAGATAGAAATGACTTTCTTTGCTTAACAGATATTATAAGAATGTCATTTCTATCTGGATCCAGTCCTATATAATCGCATCATACAAGGTGCCTCCATTCTCATGTCTCTACATGGACGATCTAGATTAAGATCGCCATACAAATATAGAATGGACCACAGCTATAGATAAACCACAAACAAAGTAGCCGGTTTGTTTGCTCTCTATGGACTATTTAAGATTACTAACTTCAGACTCAAATCCTCTGATGTATGACACTCATACACTAAGTCCAAATGTGTTGGACAGTTATGACCCATAGCGTCACTATTTGTACAGATCATGGTTTTGTTGTATAAATTAACTATGTGACAAATGAGATTGCTCTCTTATCATTTGTGATTAGATCACCTAGATGTAATGATAGGAGGTCCTTATGAATTGTTCCTGGATTGAGAATGATATGAGATAGTATCAGTCCATGAAGGATAAATCATTAAATATCCCTAGTCAGAGTATTATCGAGATTGGACATCGATAAATGTGTAAAAGACTAGTATTACACTTGTGCGCGTTATGAGGGCATAACGATATAGTTCTCATATATTTGGGTATAGGATACTCATTCAAGTGTAATAGAATGTTGTGTTTCACCGATGGTACGGGAAACAGCTTCGCTCTGGATAGACCCCCTCGGAATTCTATTGGTAGTATAACTATGTCTATGAAAGTCCGAAATCAGGGTAGGTGTATTTGGTCTTAACCTGAGAATTGCACCGCTAATACTTGCGACAATCAATATGCTTTGGTTTTGGTCGTCCAGGGCTTTAACAGGTTCTGTGTACGCCTCTGCTAGGTATATTGAGAATCGTAGTGTATTGGGTGTGATGTCAAGACGGAAGTGTCACTCTAGTCATAGTGGAGATGATGATCGCACAGAGATACAGAACTGGTTCTCTAAAAGGTTGCAACCGTCGGGATAATATGACTTGGTCATGATTATCCGATAATAAAGAGACTAGTTGCTCGTCATGCAATATATGCTTCGTACGGGGCAGACACTGTACCAGCCTCAGGCCTTGCATGTGATCATCCGATACTAGATCGAAATACGCAATACTATGTCTACTACGCCTGATACAAATCCTATATTCCTGTAAGGATATTTCTGGAGAATTGGGTAGGCATGGCGCTTTGCTAGAGGCCAACCTTGTCTTGTAAATCGGTAAAATGTAGTACTTGGTACGTACGTGTTCGGATAGTCTGACAACAGAATTTACTGCCAACATATCTGGGGATCTCATGGGTCGCTTCCCGAAGATTCACCGATGACGTATGACTCACACTTTATTAATCTGGGATTAATTAGTAGAGAGAGAAAAATAATCTGGGATTAATTACAGAGATATTTTATCTAGGATAAAATATTATTTAAAGAGAGAGAACGAATAATTTGGAATTGATCGATAAATTAATATATTCGATATATTAAATGAAATTGTATTTCGACGCGGAATTGAAATTAGATTTTAATTTGGGTGAATGAATTAATTTAGAATTAATTCGTTAGCGATGTGAATAGTAATTATGCTTGGCATGATTATTTAATTAAATTAGATTTAATTACGACGCAGTGAAAAATTCGTTAATTTGGAATTAGCGAACCCGAGCCCGGGATTGTTTGCGAGCACATTCGTATTTCAAATTCGAGTACGGCACTCAAGTCAAATCAAGCGTCAAATCGCTAGTCGTATCTAGCGGCACATCATTCGTCAATCAAGTGATGAATGTCTTTCACTTTGAGTGATTGACACCAATCACTATTCATTGATTGATGAGAGTTGATGTTGGTGGTTGTAGCCTTTATTGTTTAACTTTTTAAAAGCAAATAAATTGGCAAATAAATTTGTTAATTGAGTTAGAGTATTAGATACACATTTTAGGCAACCAAAACAATCATCTCTTCTCTCTTTCTTCCTCTCCCATTCACGCCCATTGTGGGCTGTTTTCTCCTCACTAGTTTGCCAAAACTGTGAGCTATAAAGATGGAAAGGAGATGATTTTGTGGCAAAATCAAAGGTGCTAGCACACATCGAAGTCTTGCGAAGGTGATACTGAAACCCACCCGCGAGCTTGGAACCATATCACGCGAGCTTGGAAGATGATTCAAAACTGAAAATGGAGGAGCAGTGGACTGCTCACTGCCGTGACTTGGAGGAGGGCAGAATTTGATTTTTGTTTGTTGCCGCATCGCTCAACCGCTCAATATAAGTATTCCGCAACTTCCTCGTATGTATTCACATGTATTTTTATGCTTTTGATTCGATCATTGGGACCGTAGAACTCCAACAATGGTATCAGAGCGATTGAAATGCATGAAAATGAAATAGGGCTTAAAATTTGGGTAAAATGTGTTTGAGCATGATTTTATGAAATTGGATGAATTAGTATGCTTAAATGTGTTTTAATTGATGATTAATTGGATCAATTTAATGAAATGTTGTTTAGAACAAATTTACCCAAAATATAAGGCTTGGTCGAATACAATATGCCCTATTTAGTCTTGGAATTTTTTGATCATTGGATGTGTTGGAAATCAATCGGGAATGTGGATTTAATGTTGATTTGGATTTAATCGGATTGAATTTGAATTGGACATGAAATCTCCTCCTTGGCCGAGACATGAGAAGCATGTGATAATGGGTTTGATTTTTTTTTATCAAAATGTGTTGGACATGTGATGATGAATATGAGCATTATTAGTTGTATAGATTGATGATTTGGAAATGTTGATTTATATGATTAATCATGTTACACACTTTTGTTTAATTAAATTATGAAATTGGACTTTTGTAATTTAATTAATTGGGCCAATTTTAGAAATTGGGCTTGAATGTTGTAATTGGGCTTTAATGGGCTTAGTTGTACTAATTTGGGTTTAGGCTAAATTGGTTGGATCCAATTGGGCCCAAAACCACTTCCGTTAAGTCCAAATGCAACTAATGGACCTTTAACGTTAATTGGGCCTAATGGGCCTAAATTGGTTTCAAAGGCATATAAGGGTGATTCATTTAATGGGATTTAGTCTTTGGGTTTGACCCATGTTGACCAAAATCCCATGCCTTAAGAAATTAATTGAAAGCCTATTGGACTTTAATTAAATTGACGTTGGACGTTAATCGGGCTTTGAGACCCGTAATGATTAAATTTGGAATTTAAGTCGTAAAGGTTCATTGATAAAGTGTAGTATTTAATTTGGAATTAAATAGCGAATTAGTATTAAATACAAATTGAATTGGATTTGATTATGTAGTTTAATTTAATTCGAGAATTCTTACTTTGAGTACTTATTCGCAAAACGAGTTTGACTCGCGCAAAATCAAATCATTGGTTGAACATTGGATGGTCATGAATTATCAGATTAATTAATTTGATTAGACTGATTGATAGCATGCTTGTATGAATACATGGTTGCGATGCATGAATAATGTATATCGGATGGATATTAGATGGGTGAGGCAATTTTAGAAATTTTTTTAATAAATTTGGAATTTATTAATTGGACCTGCGTGTCCAGCCTTATTACCTCCTTATTCTTTGTATTCTCTTCTCACCTATTCCCCTCAATGTAAATGAGGTTTCTTTAGAAGTGTAGTGTAATGGGTAGAAGTAATACATGTGCTAGCGGGAGAGAGAAAGGGAGAGATTTGATCTAGGATCAATGTGTAAAGTATCCATCCGCATATCATTATTATTTTATTATACGCGCTTTATTATGTGTTTAGAATGCATGTTTAAGGGTGTATGATGATGAGACCGTAATAAAGATAATAAATTAGTTGCCAATTTGCACGCGAAAAACCCTCACAAATATTAAGCGTCTTTCTTTCCATTGAGTGATTCTCACTCAAGATCCAAGACTGGCATTAGCTTGTTGGCCAAAGTCAAGGCCTTTATCTGTCGAGGATGTGTTTGAATCAAGAGAGCTTTGTTCCATATCGGTGTCTTGTCCAAGTTGTGGTTTGTTGGCCAAAGTCAAGACCACTTCTTGTCCATCGACATTGATTACGAAGCATTCCATGGTCAATGGGTCGCGCTTAACTGGGATCACTAAGTTTGTTGTGCCAAACCCAAGGCTTAGTTGATTCATAGGGAAAAAGGTTAGGTAATATATTGGATATATTGGCATATATAAGATATAAGTTTCGGACTTGGATGTCCCCTTACCGGATCTAGGAATTGGATTGGATCCAATTGATCTTAGAGATCTACTTAGTTAATTATCATACAATTTGTTGGCCAAAGTCAAGATTGTGTGATATTTAACGGGATCCTAGCCCACTAGGAAATACGGTTTCCCGAGTACTCGACAGAGGGTTAGAGGCTCACCGAAAAATAGTAGGAGACAAGTATTAAATTTGCAATATTCATTTAGTTACTTGCCATATGCGCTCAAACAAATATCATTCGTCAAATAAATTAAATGTTAGTTGGACTAATATTTAAATCGTTGTTTTAATTAACAGTTGGACTGTATTCAAACTATTCATTTATAGTTGATTTTATAATTAGATTATAGTAATCAATATAATTGAGTTTATCTATTAAAATTATAGTTGATTATATAGTTGGACTATAGCGATCATTATAATAAACAGTACCAAATCGTTAATTAAATAGTTGGACTATTAGATTCAAGATAAAATTGAAAGATTGACATTTAAAACATAATCCTAGGGAAAATATATTTAAATGGTTTAATTTTCAAATTGGGAATAATTTGAGGATGATCATGGAAACTAATAGGTTACTTTATTTGATATAATAACATATGAGGCCTAAGCCCTGAGTTAAGCAATAATAGAGCATAATCTTTGGAAGATTTATGTGATGATAACTTTAGTGCTTAATCCATTAAGCTTGTCGCAATAGACTCCTTAATTTCTTTTTCAGAACTAAGGGTTAGATCCTTAAAGTATGATATTGAAATTAAAGGATCTTCATAAATCTATACTTAGATTTTAAAAGTACAAAATTGCAATAAATAACTGTTGGAGAGTTAATGACTATTCTCAAGGAGATAAAGTCAAACTTTGCAATTAGGCAAGTTGCGCAAGGCGCACCTTACTTCGATATTTTAGAAACCCAAGTCTTGGCCAAAGGCTCCTGGAATGTTGAAAAAGGCAAAAGCAAAATCATTATAATCTTCTGGGAAGATAAAGGACATATCCCAAAATGTCTGCCTAAATTGTGGCAAACGGGATCGCGGAAGAGTGACTGTCGTTTGGACAAGGCAGACATGAAGGATTTAAAGAAAGAGCAAGGCTCTGACTTTAAATATGTTTGTCATAATTATGTTCACTACTAGTATTGAAATTGGATTTTAGATACTTAGTGTGAGACATAAATACATACTGATGTGCATAATCTGTTATGAGGAGGATACTGACTTCAGATGAGATTAATCTGCAAATAAGAAACGGGACGTAAGTCACTGTTTTACCGTAGATACTTAAGTTTAGGAACTACCCTTCGAGTGTGTACTTAAATTTGGAAACTATTATAATGTAACTAGTTTGACTAGAAACATTATCTCTATATCAGTGTTCAATCCGTTGCGGATATTCCTTTATATTCTAGAACACTAAAGTGTTTTATTATATAAAGATGATATTGAGATAAACACATTAGATGTGAATAACAGTATTTATATTTTGAATAAAAATAAATCAAGAACATATCGCATGACAAAAAAATAGCTCAAACTGATTTGATCATATGAAACTTACAGTGGCATTGTTGTCTGTGACACAATTAAACAAGACTCGTATATCCACACTTTTGAAGAATGGGTACTCGGACTGATTTGATTCTAATCAACTAAAGTCTAGGAATCTAGTTTATTGGGCAAAGTGCCCATTACACTATTTACTTGGTAAAAATGTAAATGCCACCGATCCATTAGCCCTAGTTCATAGTGAAGCAAGTGGGCCCATGTCTAGCTAGGCTAGAGGTGGATATGAATATTTTTGACCTTTACGGGTGTGGCATCACGTTATGGTTAAGTGTTTCTTTTGAAACATGAATCGAAAACTTTTAAAATTTTGACACGAAATAGACAAACAGATTGGCTAAAGTATTAATACCGTCACGGTAAGACCGAGATGGAAAATACTTAAGCAATAAGTTTCTCGTATACTTGAAAGAGTATAGTATTCTTTCAATGAGGACTCCTCCCGGAACACGTCAATTTGACGGTGTGTCTGAACAGGATAAACCGAATCTTGTTGGACATGATAAGGTTAATCATGAGTCGCTCTGAGCTACCATTTCCTTCAACGGATAAGCATAAACAGTGCAGAACTTATTTTGAATAAGGTTCCATAATAATCTATTTGACAGATTAAATATTAGATATGAACGGGAAAGAAACCAGGTTTTTCATTCCTGATTATTTGGGTATGCAGGGCATATGTTTGGATGATACCAAACTACAACCCAAATTGGATAAGTGTCAAATTATAGGTTATCATAGGGAAACTAAAGTATAGTACTTATACAACTCACAAGAGAACAATTTAATTGTTGCTCACCATGCGATTTTCCTAAGAGGAATATCGATATACAGTGCTAAGTGGGAAGATAGTAAAACTCGGTGAAAATCAGAGTAATACCATTCTAGGCACCGAGTCCTTAATGGAACACAAACAGTTCATCAAGGATGAAACTGTACCAGTAATCTTCAAATACACAAGAACCGCATAGTTCGGAGAGAGTCAGAAAACAACCTGGGGTATGGGTTTCTGATCTCACCTCATAAAGATGTCTATCTTATTGAGGAATACCAACTGACTACGTATGAGGAAGTGATATAAGGTATCGACTCCCTATTATGGTAAAGTGTCATGAGTCCGAAATGGATTCCATGTATACCAACTATATTTGGATACTAGTTGATGTACCGCAAGGCATTTTGCCTATTGGTACTATATAAGTCTTCAAGGAAGACATACATGGAAGGCAACATACCAACGTACTAAGCTAGGCTTGTAGTGGAAAGGTATCGTTATCAATATTGTGATCGATTACGATTCAACCTTTTACCTGTTGCCACGGTAAATCCATTTGGATAATGCTTGCTGATGCTGCATGTTTTATTTATGAAATATGCCAGCTGAACGGGAAAATCGTTTTCCTGAAAATGAAACCTTTTGGAGGATGTTTACAACATCCTGACGATTTTATCGTACCAAAACCAGCAAATAAGGTTTGCAGGTTATTCGATTCATGTTTGGATTGAAGCAAGCATTGGGTTCTTGGAATTATCGTTTTGATATAATCATAATGGTTTATGATTTAATTTAAAACGTAAATGATTCTTGTGTATATAAGGAGGTTAGTGGGAGCGCACTGACAGTGGCTGTCCTATAAATAATGATGATACATCATTTCTTGGAAATGAAATTCTCATAATAACAATCGGTGAAAGCTTGGCTTTCATGAAAATTCTCTGTAGAATTCTTGGGAGAAACAACCTTTATTCTAGGAATAAATATCTACTGGGATAGATTTAAAGTTTTTGACACTCTGTGAGAACTCGTATATGGAAAATTGTACGTGACCTGGTGTCTCATATGCTTTGAGCATATGGATTCACAAACAGGCCAATCCTAGTGATGGTCACTGGATTGATGTTAAGAACATCCGTTAGTATCTTAGAGAACTAAGGATTCTGTCTTAAACTATGGAGAAGGAGAACTTAAAGTGACTGCGGTCACTGTTGCAAGTTTCCTAAACCGATAAAAACGACTATAAGTCAAACAACGGTACTATACAGTTTGAATAACGGTACAGTGAGCTGGAATTCTTCTAAGTAAGTTACTGTTACCGAATAAACAACAAATAAGGGTTATTGCTACAGCTGAGGCAGCAATAGAAGCCATCTGGGTCAATGATAAATCTAATTAGATTATATATGGTTCTGTTAGCAGCTGAGCTAGACTTTAGCATATGCTAAAGAATTAATGGTCTCATCAACGATCCAGATATATACTTCGATATTCATCTGATTCGTTCGGATCATACATCGTAGCAAGGTGATGATCGAATAAATCACATCAGATGATAATCATGCAAATCCACTGATGAAAGCCTTTCCTCAGCAGTTTGAGCCAACCGTACATAGTTCGGGTGTAGGACACTCGAGTGACTGGCTATAGGCCAAGTGAGAGATTGTTGGACAGTTATGACCCATAGCATCACTATTTGTACAGATCATGGCGTTGTTGTTCAAATTAACTATGTGACAAAGGAGATTGCTCTCTTATCATTTGTGACTAGATCACCTAGATGTATAAATGATATGAGGTCCTTATGATTTGTTCCTGGATTGAGAATGATATGAGACAGAATCAGTCCATGAAGGATAAATCATTAAATATCCCTAGTCAGAGTATTATCGAGATTGAACATCGATAAATGAGTAAAAGACTGGTATTACACTTGTGCGCATTATGAGGGCATAACAGCATAGTTCTCATATATTTGGGTATATGATACTCATGCAAGTGTAATATGAGGTTGTGTTTCACCGATGGTATGAGAAACAGCTTCGATCTGGATAGACCCCCTCGGAATTCCATTGGTAGTATGACTATGTGTCTATGGAAGTCCGAAATCAGGGTAGGTGTATTTGGTATTAACCTGAGACTTGCACCGCTAATACTTGCGACAATCAATATGCTTTGGTTTTGGTCGTCCAGGGCTTTAACAGGTTCTGTGTACGCCTCTGCTGGGTATATTGAGAATCGTAGTGTATTGGGTGTGATGTCAAAACGGAAGTGTCACTCTAGTCATAGTGGAGATGATGATCGCACAGAGATACAGAACTGGTTCTCTAAAAAGGTTGCAACCGTCGGGATCATATGACTTGGTCATGATTATCCGATAATAAAGAGACTAGTTGCTCGTCATCCAATATATGTTTCATACGGGGCATACATTGTACCAACCCCAGGCCTTTCATGTGATCATACGATACTGAATCGAAATACGCAATACTACGTATACTATGCCTGATACAGATCTTATATTCCTGTAAGGATATTTAAGGAGAATTGGGTAGGCATGGCGCTTTGCTAGAGGCCAACCTTGTCTTCTAAATCGGTAAAACGTAGTACTTGGTACGTACCTGTTCAGATAGTCCGACGATCGAATTTACTACCAACATATCCAGGGATCTCATGGGTCACTTCCCGAAGATTCACCGATGACGTATGACTCGCACTTTATTAATCTGGGATTAATTAGTAGAGAGAGAAAATTAATCTGGGATTAATTACAGAGATATTTTATCTAGGATAAAAAATTATTTAAAGAGAGAGAACGATTAATTTGGAATTAATCGATAAATTAATATATTCGATATATTAAACGAAATTAGATTTCGATGCGGAATTGAAATTAGATTTTAATTCGGGCGAACGAATTAATTTAGAATTAATTCGTTAGTGACGTGAATAGTAATTATGCTTCACATGATTATTTAATTAAATTAGATTTAATTACGACGCAATGGAAAATTTGTTAATTTGGAATTAGCGAACCTGAGCCCGGGATTGTTTGTGAGCACATTCACATTTCGAATTCGAGTGTGGCACGCAAGTCAAATCAAGCGTCAAATCGCTAGTCGCATCTAGCGTCACATCATTCGTCAATCAAGTGATGAATGTCTTTCACTTTGAGTGATTGACACCAATCACTATTCATTGATTGATAAGAGTTGATGTTGGTGGTTGTAGCCTTTATTGTTTGACTTTTTAAAAGCAAATAAATTGTCAAATTAATTTATTAATTGACTTAGTGTATTAGATACACATTTTAGGCAACCAAAATAATCATCTCTTCTCTCTTTTTTCCTCTCCCATTCACTCCCATTGTGGGCTGTTTTCTCCGCACTGGTTTGCCAAAACCGTGAGCTATAGAGATGGAAAGGAGATGATTTTGTGGCAAAATCAAAGGTGCTAGCACACATCGGAGTCTTGCGAAGGTGATAGGGAAACCCACCCTGAGCTTGGAACCATATCACTCGAGCTTGGAGCTTGGAAGATGATCCAAAATTGAAAATGGAGGAGCAGTGGACTGCTCACTGCCGTGACTTGGAGGAGGGCAGAATTTGATTTTTGTTTGTTGCCGCATCGCTCAACCGCTCGATGTAAGTATTCTGCAACTTCCTCGTATGTATTCACATGTATTTTTATGCTTTTGATTTGATCCTTGGGACCGTAGAACTCCAACAGAAGGTACATAAGTAATCTACGGTATTTACGAAGATATATAATATGCGAAAGATAAACAAACAATTTGATAAATGAATAATGCATCATTTTATTTCAAAACACATGAAACCGTTTACATCACATGTAGCTCTAGGGCATACATCACAACAGTTCTAACCATCAGGAAATGGCTGACTCACTACTCTATATGGACATGGACATGGTCATGTTCAGATATTGCTCGATCTTTGCACGTGACTCAGGTAATGGACGCCTAATTATTTTGATGACTATAGTTTTGGAAACTTTTGATTTCAAAAAGATTTATTTTTACATAAGTTGGAATTTTAAAAGATGATTACCATGTATTCTGATTTCTGGACATTTATGAGGTGACTGTATGGAGTCTGTAGTGTGATTTTTAATTCTGACAATGAATATGTGTCTTTATGTAAGGAATTTGTATTATGTTTCATTTCTGATATTGAGTGTCATTTGACTGTATAAAATCTCTTTATGCTTTTCGTTTCCATTGTGTGAATGAATTTGACCTTGCGATATTCATGTTGGATATGTGTGTGCTATTTGTGTATTTTTGATGATTATGGTATATTTGGTTGGAAAAAGATTTGGAAACCTATATGAGTCATATTTTTAAGTTTGTATATTTTTGTATGTAATTCAGGGTTTGAACATTTGAAAAATTTAGCGCGTAAGGTTTCTGATTCGCACCAAATATGCTCCTTGAATTCAGGGTTGGTTTATATATATGTATCAAAAGACTTTATATTTAACGAGTGTAAATGACACTACGGAGTTTAAGGACATTTTGATAAAAAAACTTTACATAAACATATGTATATATGCGTTTCTATATACAATATTTTGAATTTATTTTTGCTTTTCATGATGTGTGTGGTTACTTATTGAGTTTTATAATTCACATTGCCTCGGTTTTCTAGTTTTGCAGGTTAGCAATCAGATCGGTCAACTATCAAGCTTTCGATGCTCATGCTTAAGACGAGGGACCACCCATGCCTTAGTCACCCACTCTAGAGTCCTGAGAATGTTTATATATATAGAATTCTGATTTTTTTTGGTTTTTAGTGGATCATGTAATACATGTAGTTGAATTTATGTAAATAAAGTTTTGATTTGTATGTGTACTTGTGGGCATAGAGCCCTCGAGTTTTGATATTGAAATTAGATATTATTAGGTATAGACCATAGGTCATATTTACATTTTTGATTTCGATTACAAGTCATATTGGTGCTGGACTGTGATCTAGGTTGTCCAATATTTAGGGCGCGTCATGTCTGTTTTTCACTAGTTTTGAGGCTTGACGAGACAGATTGTTCTTGTCTCATACCGGTAGCATCATACCTCAGACGGAGTATTATTGAGTGGTATTAAAGAAAAATATTTAGAAGTCGGTGACTGCTGCTACGGGGTATCCAATCGTCTGAGTAATTTTTCTGTTATGTATACACCATATAGGTCTTATGTTTGTAATCTGAATTGATCTTCTGGTAGATGATTTTCTCAATTCATATGGTATGACATGGCGTGATATGGATTGGATTCATACAGATGGAATGCATTCCATGTGATATAATTTGATGCGATTTGATTTGATATGATGTGATTTGATATGAATTGGCTTGTTATGAATTGGATGATTTCGTGTGATTTGATGTAATTTGAATTAATGTGTTGTGCCTTGATATGATTTGATCTGATTATAAGTCAATACGTATGAAGTATTCTAGATGTATTAGTATTGGTAGGATTGTGTATTGGCATGATTAGAATACATTCGATGTATAGGTTTTGATTTGATTCGGATTGACTTGGTCTGACGTGAAATGATTGATCTGATTCGTTACATTTTGACTTGAGTTTGATATAATGAAATACAATACGTTATGGCTTGAAATGTGTGACTTTTGAAAATGTAGAGAGTAAGATAACTTTTGAAAATAGATAAGATGGTTTCAGTATTTGTGTTTAGCCCAGTTGATCAGATATAAAGACAGATAAATTTCACCAATGAAATTTTTATAATGAGGGGAGAATGTAATATCTCGAGTTTTCGGAGCAATTCTGGAAGACTCTCGAATTGAAGTTTGGATCTCGAAATGAGACGATTTTGGAGAATAAGAGTCTAGATGTTAGAATATATGTTGGAGTGTCTTAAAATGGAATCTCTTTGCTTTGGAAATCGTGAAATTTGAAATTGCTTGTTATATAATTTTTATATACGGGGAAAAATTATTATTTCAGCTATAAGAATAACAAATAAACTCCGATTGAGTTGATTCTTAAATGATAGGATACATTTTTTCTGAGATGAACAACTTTTATGTTGAATACGTTTTGAAATTTTGATTAGAATGATCCTAATTTTAAGATTTTTTAATTATCCCAATATGAAGGACTAAAGAGTAGTTTTCGCTGGACCATTTTGGAAATTTCGGAAGTACTTATAAAAATCCCATTTTTGTTGATATTACAAGATGGCCCAACAGTGACTTAATACACACACTTACTAGAAACACTGAAGAGGGAAATGATGAGTTTGGCCGGCGGACAGCCATTCGGCCGTCACCGGTGAAGGATCATCCGGCCACCTTCAACCAAAAGGTGGCTGGCAATCTAGGTGATGAAGGGCGCAACTTTAATTCATGATTCTGATTCTTCGTGTCATGTGTCAATCAACATGTCAAATTGAAGCCATTGGAGGGAACTATAAGATGGTAGTGACGGTTTTTCCGATCCGTGCTCGATGGCATGCAAAATAAGGAAAAACTAAACTATCATTCGGGGCCCACAAAGCTCAGCACCTTTAAATGAAATTTTGACCACACCATGCCATTCGTGAGGGCGTTAGGAGTATGTATATGTCATCAGAATCTTGATCCCGATGAAATTCTCTTTTTTCAAGTTTCGTGTTTTGTGTAGGCATTGCATTTTCGCATGTGAAACCCGATGATGAGTGTCATTTGGAGGCACTACCTTTTAAGTCACGGAAGCTGCAAGAAACGGACGTCGGAAGGGAAAAAGATGGAAATCAGTACTTTGTCAAATTTGACTCGCTTGTTTAGCTTCGAGCTCGCTGGTAGACCTCCGTTTTAAAGCACATTTGGCCTAAAAAATTTGTAAACCACTTAACCTCGGCCCAAAATCCCCGCAAGCCCTTTTGCCTTAACCTAAAACCCCCGCAAGCCCACACATCTAGCCCACACAAACCAAACCCACCAACCAAAGGCCCCACACGCCCAACCAAGGCCCACACGCCCATATCACCCTAAAATACCTCCAAATTAAATCAAATATTAATTAGATAATGTAATTAAATAAAATAAAATAATTAAACCATTTACCAAATTAAATAAGACATTAAATAAAATCATACCAAATTAAAATATTGTAACTTCCTAACTTAAAATATTATATACTAAATTAAAAAAATATTATGCCTAATTAAAATCAATCATAACCAATTAAAGAAATGTCATGCCTAATTAACACAAATCAAATATACAACCTTCCTAATTAGCCAAATTTTGTCCCCCCAATCAATCTTACACGTTCCTTGTGAGAAACTAAATCAAATCCCTTCCTTGAGAGACAAGGAGAAACCCTAGCCCTTGTCTATATAAACAACCCAAAACTAAGACATTCAACCCTTCACACAATTGAGATACACGCCTAAACCAAGAAACCCTAAGACACAAGACACAATTCACGCCCATACAGCAGAAAAAATACAAAGAAAAAAACCTAGCCATTCACGCATAACACACAAGTAAGAAGCAACAAAAATTTCTCTCCTTTACCCCTCTCCACAACCGAAACTGCACAGCCCTAAACACCATCCACCAACGCTTACTGCAGTCCCATACAACACCCATTTGAACACGCAAATACAGCCCCATAAACCACCACATACTACCGAAAATAATCCTTTAGACAGTAGTTGTTATACACGCCCAAACTGCACTATTTCACACTCCCAAAAACAGCCCCATAAATCACCTAAACCAGTAACAAAAGCTGCACTCTTAATCCTTAAAACATTAACAAAAAAAAAACTACACTTTAAGCCTTTAAAATCATCAAAAACAGTAGCATAAAACACCCAAAATAGTGACCAAAATACAACAGCAAAACAGCAGTAAAATGGAGTCAAAACAGTGGCTTGAGCAGCAAAACAGCAAGGGAAAACGCGAAACAGTGAATCGGGAAAGTTAAGGAGCTTTAACTCTTCCGATCTCCGTAAAACGTAAGTCCGAAAGTCGACAAAAAAAGGTTAGACCTGAGGGTATTTTTCACATTCATTTTTTCAGTTTTTTCCATTATTTATTGAGTTTCGTTTGCATGATTATTATGGATTGATGCTTGGTTGTGGCCCTTGAATAAATGGAAACGTATCTATTGTGGAATAATGCATGATTGTGGCCCTTGGGTGAATGAGAAATGTGTCGCCTCTTGTGGTATATAGGATGGAAACCCGGACGTAAATTTCATAGCCGATTCCGAATGGACGGTAGTATGATCTACACTCAGAATACAACTCCACGTACCACTTGAGCAAACGGCATACGTTTCATTTCATTGTGTTTGTTTATTGTTCGTTGTTTGTTTTTTTGCCATTTAAATTTCTGCATGTTATTTATTTATGTAATGATGAGATAAGCGCATGGGCTTAGTAAGTGCGATGAAATGTCCTCTAATTAAAGGGGTTAAAATCCTTTACCACGATGCTTCGACACGTCGGACGATGTATATTCGATTGGATGTGAGATATGTTCAATCGGGTATACGAAATTCGATATCTTTGTATTTACTTTCGTTTCATATATATGCATTGTGTTAATTGCACATGGGCTTAGTCAGTGGAATCAAAGGTCCTCTATGTCGAGGGATTAAAATCCTTTGCCACGATGCTTCACCGCGCCTCTCCTTATGTCATTTATCCTTTTGCACATCATTGCTTCACTTATATATGCACTACGAAGTCCCATATAGTCATATTTGTTTTCACATGTGTTGTAATGAAAAGCACATGGGCTTATTATGTTGGATGAAAGGTTCTCCATTTGGGGGAAGAAAAGCCTAAAAGGCTACCTTTACCACGGTATTTACCGCGCTTTTATTCCATTGATTGCATCAATTACTTCTGTCTTGGCTTGATATATTATCATTTATGTATCCATGTTATGATAGCATTTGGCTATTATCTCTCGTGGTATATCGGATGGAAACCCAGAAGTAAATTCTGTAGCCGATTCCGAATGGACGGTAGTGCGGCCTGTACTTGGGATACAATTCCACGTACCACTTGAGAAAAGTGCCCACGTGTGTGTTTGTGTCAATATTAGTTATCTTCTTTCGCATCACACCATAGCATGCTTACTTTAATGCCTAATTGCCTCTTTAATTGTCTTTTTGCATTATGTACTTAGTTGACTCTTTTATTCACACATGAATATATAATGGCTATTTGTTAATGTTTCCGCATGTATAAGTATGATATGATTATGAAATTACATGTTCGCCATTATTTGATTCGCTCTTATGTGTGTTTGTGTGATCATGGTGTGCTTGCGTTTTCATGAATACAATATGCCTATGAAGTTGTATTATTTGTGGTTCGCTCTTATGTGTGTTTGTGTGATCATGGTGTGCTTGCGTTTTCATGAATACAATATGCCTATGAAGTTGTATTATTTGTGATTCGCTCTTATGTGTGTTTGTGTGATTATGGTGTGCTTGTATTTTCATGAATACAATATGCCTACGAAGTTGTATGTTTGTCGCTATTTTAACTTACTTTTGAAGCATGCGAACGTAGAAATAAAATGCCTTTAGGAATATATATTGGTATATTCAATTAAACTATTGCACAAATCATTTTATTACAAGTAACATAAGTAAGAGACCATTCCGAACCCAATGGTTTGAGGTCTTCCATTGCAAGGGGAGAGTGCAGCTTTAAATATTATTTTCCTGGTTCACACCGGGTGGCGACTCCATTATTCTCCGGTTTAGTCTCCCGCGGGCTACTCCGTACTCCCACTAGGTCGCGAGCCTATAACAGCATGTGTCGCTCAGTTTCTGTGTCCCACAGTCTGGCGACTCCATTGGGGATAGAGAATCGGCCCCGAAATAATGTCTTGTAATATTATAATTTGTGCTTTTAGTTAACCGTTCCTGTAGTGGGTTGAAAAGGGTGTAATCAAAGGCATTATTAAGGCTAGGTGATGGTTTGATGTCTTCTTTCATTCACTACCTTTTCATAAGGAAAAGCTGTGAAGGCACCGAGATAATCATTACTTGTAGCTTGTTGTGACAGACTAGTCTGGAGGACTCATTGTTTATTCCTGACATCAAGCGATAAGAGCCTAAGAGGTTTGGGTACTTAAGAGAGCCTCGCTCCACCCTCCCTTTGGGAATCTACAACGGGAAATCCATTCGACAGTTAGTCATACACCATAACTTGTTGGCACATACCGAAAGGTATAAAAAAGGTGCACTCACTTGGTCGCTTGAACCCTTGAGTGGGGAGTTCTAGTTGTGGGTAATCCTTCATCAATGAAAGTCTTTGTCTACACTCCGATAAATCACACATGAGCCATATTTATGTATTGTCCTTTTATGTTTGTGTTTGGGAACGTTGTCATTTGGATCCATTTGGACCTTTTGTCATGAGGTATGGGCTTGTTGGGCCATTTAAACTGAAGAACGTATCTTATGATGATTGGGCCAAAAATTTCTAAAACGCCAATGGGCCATTATATGTTTGTGTTTAGGAACATTATCATTTGGATACGGTTGGACTTCTTGCCATGAGACGTGAACTTGTTGGGCCATTTAAACTGGGACGAGTTCACTCCTATGACAGTTAGCCCAAAAGCTTCTAAAATGATGATGGGCCGATTTGTGTGAAAATGTTAATGAATTGATATCTTCTTTGTACTGCATGCATCTTATTCATCCCATGCATACATATATCTTGTTGACACCCTGTATGTCTAAAAAAGACATCATAGATTCCCATTGGGTTAGGGAAGAGGGAAGACTCACTAAAAGACCGGTAACAGATATGAGTACATTCGATAATGAGGCATCCCGGATAGATCAGTTGGAAAACAGTCTTCCCAAAAGTACTGAACAGTTGCAAGCCTTGACTACTGTTGTAGCTGGTATATCTATGCCCCGTGCTGGGGGAGATTCTGAGAATGTGAGGCGTGAGGAGCCCCTGAATGGGTTAGGGGATGATATTTCCGCTTTTGATGACAACATGGCAGAGTATGCAACAGGTAGAATGAATTGGTCCCCAGTGGAATTTCAGAAACTCCGAGATCAGGTTGAAACAGCTACCCGCAAGATGAGGGGTAAATATGAGGAGTTGTTGGAATATGAGGCAATTACCTTTGAAGAACAGTTGCCAGCTCAGTTCAAGATGTTGGATATGGCTAAGTTTAACTGGAATGGGGATTTGAGAGTCCATCTCCGTCAGTATGTTTCCGTTATAAGTTCAGTGGGCTTGTCCAAACGTCAGGTGCAGAAGATGTTTGGGATGTCCCTTGAGGGGGCGTCGGTGGTTTGGTATCACAGTCTTGAGAAGAATATTAGGGAAGATTGGAGAGAATTAGTTGATGCTTTCTTAAAGCAGTATGTCACGGACCTGGAGATTGATTTATCACTCCGTGATTTGGAGAACACTAAACAGCAGCCAAAAGAAATCTTCAAGGAGTATGTTGACCGCTGGAGAAACCAACTTCTGAAAATGCAGACTAGGCTCTCTGAGAAGGACCAAATTAAAATGATCATTAAGGGCACCAAGCCCTCGATTTATGGGAAGCTGAGGAGAATGACTTCGATGATCAACGATTTTCGACAATTAAGGGAAACTGTCATGGACATTGAGGAAGAAGAGGCCGAGAATAGAAAATTTTATGGTCTGAATAGGAGGCCCATTGGGGGGACATCGGGAACAAAGCCCGCTTCTGCTGAGATTACTGCTATCCGGAACCGGAGGTTCTCCAACTTAGGTAGATCCTTGTCTAAGGTATTGGAGAAATTGAAGAGACAAGGACTTCTGAAACCCCTAGAAACCAAACCACTTCCCAACCCTCCACCACCACATCTCAACCTGAACCAATATTGCCAATTCCACCAACAGAAAGGCCACGATACCGATAACTGTGCCTGCCTCCGCCACGAAATCCAAGACCTTATAGACTCCAAAAAGATACCCGACCTGAAACAGAACGCCCAAACACACACCAAAATCCCTTACCAAATTATCACTCTGTCCCGCCACCAACCTATATGATAAACTCTGGCCTACCCGAAAACCTTGTCCTCAAATCCTTTGACCTCCAAGACTATTGCCTTGGAATTTGGGATAGTAACAATGAAGATGAGACAGAACAATGGCTGAATTTCTGGGAAGACTTTTCCAGTAGTGATGAAGAAGAAGTGAGAGGAATGACACGCAGCGGTCGTTTCTATAGTGATATGGCATAAAAGGGTAAGGAAGTTCTGACAGATGGTAGAGAAATGGTTGAGAATGCAGAGATTACTGAGAGAGATACAGTGCTGAGGCAATTGAAAAAGACCCGGGCACAAGTTGGCATCTGGGAATTGTTGTGTTCGTCACAAGAGCACAGACGGGCCATGGTTGAGGCCTTAAGTAAAATAATTGTGCCAAAAGACGCCAACCCCGCAATGTTTGTTGGGTCGGTCCAAAAAGAAACTCTGTAGATATCTTTTTCTGAGGAAGAACTCCCGACTGAGGGGAGAAATAATAATAGACCCTTGTTTATCAGAGCTGAGGCAAGAGGTAAGAAGACCTCTTGTGTGATGTTGGATGACAACTCATCCATTAACTTATGTCCGTTGAAGATTTTGGCCAAGTTGGGTATGAAGGCAACAGATCTGGATCCCTCTAATATGACCATCAAAGCTTATGATGACAGTAAGCGAGGAGTTGAGGGTACATTTGTGGCAGCGGTCAAGGTTGGTCCTATTGAGGACGAGGTTGAGTTCACCATGCTGCATATCCCAGCCACTATTGCCTTGTTGTTGGGAAGGCCTTGGTTTCATAAGCTTGAGGGCGTGCCCTCCACCTTGCACCAGATGATTAAGTTCCCATATGAGGGAGACATTGTCACTATCAGGGCTGAGGTAGATAATATTGTGGCTGCCTTGGAGATACAACTTTTCACGAGGTTTCAAGTGTCAGTAACTTTTAAAGAATTGGTGGATCCTAGGGTGGCTAGGATCATGAAAAAAATAAAGTACGAGCTGGGTGAAGGCTCAAAATTACCAAACTTCAGAGGTCAAACTACTCGGGGGGTTTGGGATACAAGTCTGATGATGAGAAGCCAAAGGTCAATAAAAAAGAAAGGGTGAAATTGGCAGATTGTTTCGTGAAAGCAACGGGGTATTAGGGGGAACTTGAGCCGATATAGGTTAATGGGATTGTGGTACCTGGTTTTGAGATCTTCCAAGAGTTGTTGGGAGAAAAGTCGCTAACCGAAGAAGTTGTGGAAGAAGGAGATAAATGGGAAGAAGAGCTGATGAAGTTAGAAAACCTGACTCTCGAGGAAAATAATGGGATTGAAAAGAACCCGGTTGTAGAGAAAGAAATGTCTATGAGTGATGAAGACATTTACCTTCCTGATTTGTTTGAATGTACTTCCGTATTATCCAATAATAAAGACATTTGTTTTGCTTACTTGCCTGAGTTATTTCCATTTGCTCTACATGAATCAAGCATATTTAATATCAGTTCGGCCAAAACTACTGCATTTAACTTGGGCACATCTGAGAACCCCAAAGAAATTCTGATTGCAAGTGAAGTTACCCCCGATGAGAGAGGAGAAATTAGAAGAAGTATTGGTCAAATATGCCAAAGTGTTCGCTTGGTCCTATGAGGACATGCCTGGGGTAGACAGAAGTATTGCCCAACACACAATACCAACTTATCCGAATATGAGGCCAGTGAAACAGAAACTCCGACGGATGAGACCAGAATGGGCTGAAAAAGTTAGAGAATAAGTCAAGAAACAGATAGATGTGGGGTTCCTGGAAGTGGTAAAGTATCCTGAATGGTTAGCAAATATTGTGCCAGTGCCGAAGAAAGACGGGAAGGTCAGGATGTGTGTGGACTACAGAGATCTCAACAAGGCTTGCCCGAAAGATGATTTTCCTCTACCGCATATAGATGTATTGGTTGACAGCGCAGCTTTGTCCGCCATGTACTCGTTTGCTGATGGCTTCTCAGGGTATAATCAGGTTCTTATGGCTGAGGAAGACAAGCACAAGACTGCCTTTGTTACCGAGTGGGGTACTTATTGTTACAAAGTAATGCCATTTGGGCTCAAGAATGCAGGAGCTACTTATCAACGGATGGCCACTACATTGTTTCATGATTTGATGCACAAAGAGATTGAAGTGTATGTGGATGACATGATGGTGAAATCAGAGACAAGAGTTGGGCATATTGAAGCACTAGAAAAGTTCATTCAGAGAGTTGACAAATACAACATGCGGCTTAATCCCAAGAAATGTGTGTTTGGGGTGACATCAGGAAAATTATTGGGACATACAGTGGGAATGGAAGGAATAGAGGTAGAATTGAGAAGATTAAAGCAATCATATAAATGCCAGCACCGAAGACTGAGAAGGAGGTCAGAGCATTTCTGGGGAAGATTCAGTACATCAGTCGAATCATCGCCAAATTGACATCAGCATGTGAGCCTATCTTCAAGCTGTTGAGAAAAGATCAGCCAGTGAAGTGGAATGAGCAATGTCAGTCAGCCTTCGACAAAATCAGAGGGAAAACCTTTGGTACTGTATTTGGCCATAGAATCGGAAGCACTGGGGGCATGATGGTACAGGCGGATGAGACAGGGGTAGAACACGCAGTCTACTATCTGAGTAAGAAGATGCTCCCGTATGAGGCTCGTTATCAATAAGTAGAGAAGATCTGTCTTGCAGTGGTATGGGCTTCCAGAAAATTACGGCATTATTTTCAGTCTTATAAGATCCAGTTTGTGGCAAATGAGAATCCTCTAAAGTATCTGCATTTAGTACCGTCGCTAGTGGGGAAATTGGGCAGATGGTTAGTGTTGCTGACAGAGTTTGACATTGAGTATCTCACCTCCAAAGTGATCAAAGGACGAACAGTGGCAAAGTTTTTGGCATTACAACCTATTGAGGGGGACCAATATAAGTTTGAATTTCCAAATGAAGAGATCCAAGCAATAACAGTTCAGAGATGGAAAACGTATTTCGACGAAGCAGTGAATTATAAGGGAGCCGGAATTGGGATCATGATAGTGACCCCCAAGGGAGAGACTTTGCCTTTGTCCAAGAGGTTGACGTTTAGAGTGACTAACAACATGGCCGAGTATGAAGCATGTGCTTTTGGTTTGACAGCATTGATAGCCTTGAAGGCCGGGAGTGTGGAAGTCTACGGAGATTCTATGTTGGTAGTCCAACAAATGCGAGGAGAATGGGAATTGAAAGAAGAACGATTGAAACCTTACCTTTTTCACCTCAGAAAGTTGGCACAGGTTATCCCCGATTGTAAGTTTCAGCACTTGCCGCGAGAAGACAATTAGATGGCAGATGCATTGGCTACACTTGTAGCAACTTGGGAAAATCCAGAGAAGTTAGTGATGAGACCGTTGGTACTGACAACAGTGAGCATACCTGTTTATGAGACAGAAAGAATTCTAGAGGTAGAGGTCGACGATGGTAAACCTTGGTATCATGACATTCAGAGGTATCTGGAACACGGAGAGCTCCCCGAAGGGGCAGGCAGAAAAGACAGAATAGCCATTCAGAAGTTAGCTTCCCAGTATGTGATTTTGAAAGAGGAACTGTATAAGAGGCAAGCAAACCGTATTCAGTTGAAGTGTTTGAGAAAAGAAGAAGCTCAGTATGTAATGGAAAAAGTACACGTCGGGATATGTAGTCCGCACATGAACGGGTTGAATCTGTCCCTCAAGATAGTGAGATAAGGTTTTTATTAGTCAACCATGGAAACAGACTGCGCGAAGATGGTAAAGCACTGTCATGATTGTCAACCACATGGTAATTTGAATCATTTGTCGCACACAGAGTTGCACGGGTTGTCAGAGCCGTGACCCTTCTCAGCATGAGGGATTGATATGATTGGAGAGATTCGACCGAATGCATCGAATGAGCATCGCTTCATAGTAGTGGCAGTAGATTACTTCTCAAAATGGGTGGAAGCCGAGTCATTCCGCAATGTCACAGCGAAGTAGATGGCAAAGTTTATAGCTCGGAATCTCATTTATCGGCATGGTATGCCGCACCATATGGTTACGGACAACGGATTCAGTTTCAAGGAGAGACGAAGGTAATGCTATAGAAATACGGGATAGGCCATCACAAGTCATCACCGTACAGGCCACAGGAAAATGGGGCAGTTGAGGCAGCCAACAAGACTATAAAGACGATTTTAGCCAAGATGACAGAAAAATACAGGGATTGGGCAGATAAGCTACCGTATGCCTTGTGGGGTACATAACATTAGTGAGAACAGCAACAGTGGCCACACCTTACCCTTTGGTCTATGGAATGGAAGCAGTACTGCTAGTGGAAGTTGAGATACAGTCTATGAGGGTATTAGCAGAAACAGAGTTACCGGAACCAGAATGGGCCGCACAGAGGTTTGATCAGTTAGCACTGCTGGATGAGAAGAGGATGAAGTCTTTACATCACATGCAGCTGTATCAGAAGAGACTAGCATGAACATTCAATAAGAAAGTACGTCCCATCAGAATCAGAAAGGGTGATTTGGTACTTAATCAGTCGAGGCCGTCGACGACAGATCCAAAAGGAAAATCAGACCATACTGGGAGGGACCCTACATAGTGCAGAAAGTAATGGGAAATGGAGTAGTGAAACTGTCAGACTTGGAAGGGAATGAGTTCACCGAGCCGATCAACGTAGACAGACTAAAGCAATACTTTGCCTGAGGGAGAGAAGACCGAGTAGTCTCCAAAAAAATTGGCGGAAGGCCTAACCCAACAGGATAAGAATCTCCATGCATGTATGCATACACGTAACACATGTTGCATTCTTTTGTGTTTGTTTTGTTTTCACAGATTTTGAAGAATATAGGAGAAAGCGGCAAAAACGAGCCAACCAGTGACAACACAGTTTCAGTCTTGGAGATGAGTCTTAGGGGGCGAGGCCCACATCAACAGTTTTGGGGATGAGTCCCCGGGGGCGAGGCCCACATCATCAATTTTGGGGATGCGTCCCAGGGTCGAGGCCCATATTTTGTCAGCAGTTTGGGGATGCGTCCCAGGATCGAGGTCCACTGCATCATCATCTTTGGGATACGTCCCAAGGTCGAGACCTACATTTTTTCAGCGGTATTGGGATGCATTCCAGGGTCGAGGCCCCCGTTGTCAGTTGCAGCTATTGGGATGCATCCCAAGATCGAGGTCCATGACACCATCAGCTCAGTTCCAGGCAGCAAGCAAGTCAGGAAGCAGCTGGCAAGCCAGGTGAGTGAAAATGCATTGCATGACTTTGATAGGATTGTTCAAATCATACACTGCACAAGTCCCATCAAAGTGGGGTCGACTGTAGGCATTGTATTTTCGCATGTGAAACCCGATGATGAGTCTCATTTGAAGGCACTACCTTTTAATTCGCGGAAGCCGCGGGAAACAGATGTCGGAAGAGAAAAAGATGGAAATCAGTACTTTGTTAAATTTGACTCGCTTGTTTAGCTTCGAGCTCACTTGTAGACCTCCGTTTTAAAGCACATTTGGCCTAAAAAATCCGTAAACCACTTAACCTCGGCCCAAAATCCCCGCAAGCCCCTTTGCCTTGACCTAAAACCCCCGCAAGCCCACACACCTAGTCCACACAAACCAAACCCACCAACCAAAGGCCCCACACTCCCAACCAAGGCCCACACGCCCATATCACCCTAAAATACCTCCAAATTAAATCAAATATTAAATTAAATATTAATTAGATAATGTAATTAAATTAAATAAAATAATTAAACCATTTACCAAATTAAATAAGACATTAAATAAAATCATACCAAATTAAAATATTGTAACTTCCTAACTTAAAATATTATATACTAAATTAAAAAAATATTATGCCTAATTAAAATCAATCATAACCAATTAAAGAAATGTCATGCCTAATTAACACAAAACAAATATACAACCTTCCTAATTAGCCAAATTTTGTCCCCCCAATCAATCTTACACTTTCCTTGTGAGAAACTAAATCAAATCCCTTCCTTGAGAGACAAGGAGAAACCCTAGCCCTTGTCTATATAAACAACCCAAAACCAAGCCATTCAACCCTTCACACAATTGGGATGCACACCTAAACCAAGAAACCCTAAGACAAAAGACACAATTCATGCCCATACAGCAGCAAAAATACAAAGAAAAAAACCTAGCCATTCACGCATAACACACAAGTAAGAAGCAACAAATATTTCTCTCCTTCACCCCATCAATAACCGAAACTGCACAGCCCTAAACACCATCCACCAACGCTTACTGCAGTCCCATACAGCACCCATTTGAACACGCAAATACAGCCCCATAAACCCCTGCATACCACCGAAAATAATCCTTTAGACAACAGCTGTTATACACCCCCAAACTGCACTGTTATACACACCCAAACTGCACTGTTATACACGCCCAAACTGCATTGTTTCACACGCCCAAACTGCACTGTTTCACACGCCCAAACAGCAGCCCTGCACCTCTAAAACAACCCCTAAATCACCTAAACCAGTAACAAAAACTGCACTCTTAATCCTTAAAACATTAACAAAAAAAAACTGCACTTTAAGTCTTTAAAATCATCAAAAACAGTAGCCTAAAACAGCAAAAATAGTGACCAAAATACAACAACAAAAAATAGAGTCAAAATAGTGGCTTGAGCAGCGAAAAAGCGAGGGAAAATGCGAACCAGTGAACCGGGAAAGTTAAGGAGCTTTAACTCTTCCGATCTCCATAAAACGCAAGCCTGAAAGTCGACAAAAAGGGTTAGACCTGAGGGTATTTTTCACATTCGTTTTTTCAGTTTTATTTCCATTATTTATTGAGTTTCGTTTGCATGATTATTATGGATTGATGCTTGGTTGTGGTCTTTGAATAAATGGAAACGTATCTATTATGGAATAATGCATGATTGTGGCCCTTGGGTGAATGAAAAATGTGTCGCCTCTTGTGGTATATAGGATGGAAACCCGGACGTAAATTTCATAGCCGATTCTGAATGGACGGTAGTATGATCTGCACTCGGGATACAACTCCACGTACCACTTGAGCAAACGGCATACGTTTCATTTCATTGTGTTTGTTTATTGTTCGTTGTTTGTTTTTTTGCCATTTAAATTTCTGCATGTTATTTATTTATGTAATGATGAGATAAGTGCATGGGCTTAGTAAGTGTGATGAAAGGTCCTCTAATTAAAGGGGTTAAAATCCTTTACCATGATGCTTCGCCGCGCCGGACGATGTATATTCGATTGGATGTGAGATATGTTCAATCGGGTATACGAAATCCGATATCTTTGTATTTACTTTTGTTTCATATATATGCATTGTCTTAATTGCGCATGGGCTTAGTAAGTGCGATGAAAGGTCCTCTAATTAAAGGGGTTAAAATCCTTTACCATGATGCTTCACCGCGCCGGACGATGTATGTTCGATTGGATGTGAGATATGTTCAATCGGGTATACGAAATCCGATATCTTTATATTTACTTTCGTTTCATATATAAGCATTGTGTTAATTGTGCATGAGCTTAGTAAGTGGAATCAAAGGTCCTCTATGTTGAGGGATTATAAGCCTTTGACACAATGCTTCGCTGTGCCTCTCCTTATGTCATTTATCCTTTTGCACGTCATTGCTTCACTTATATATGCACTACGAAGTCCCATATAGTCATATTTGTTTTCACATGTGTTGTAATGAAAAACGCATGGGCTTATTATTTTGGAAGAAAGGTTCTCCATTTGGGGGAAGAAAAGCCTAAAAGGCTACCTTTACCATGGTATTTGCCGCGCTTTTATTCCATTGATTGCATCATTTACTTCTGTCTTGGCCTGATATATTATCATTTATGTATCCATGTTATGATAGCATTCGGGTATTATCTCTCGTGGTATATCGGATGGAAACCCAGACATAAATTCTGTAGCCGATTCCGAATGGACGGTAGTGCGGTCTGTACTTGGGATACAATTCCATGTACCACTTGAGAAAAGTGCCCACGTGTGTGTTTGTGTCAATATTAGTTATCTTCTTTCGCATCACACCATAACATGCTTACTTTAATGCCTAATTGCCTCCTTAATTGTCTTTTTGCATTATGTACTTTGTTGACTCTTTTATTCACACATGAATATGTAATGGCTATTTGTTAATGTTTCCGCATGTATAAGTATGATATGATTATGAAATTACATGTTCGCCATTATTTGATTCGCTCTTATGTGTGTTTGTGTGATCATGGTGTGCTTGCGTTTTCATGAATACAAAATGCCTATGAAGTTGTATTATTTGTGGTTCGCTCTTATGTGTGTTTGTGTGATCATGGTGTGCTTGTGTTTTCATGAATACAATATGCCTATGAAGTTGTATTATTTGTGATTCGCTCTTATGTGTGTTTGTGTGATTATGGTGTGCTTGTATTTTCATGAATACAATATGCCTACGAAGTTGTATGTTTGTCGCTATTTTAACTTACTTTCGAAGCAAGCGAACATAGAAATAAAATACCTTTAGGAATACATATTGCTAGATTCGATTAAACTATTGTACAAATCATTTTATTACTAGTAACATAAGTAAGGGACCATTCCGAACCCAACGGTTTGAGGTCTTCCCTTGCGAGCGGTGAGTGCGGCCTTAAATCTTATTTTCCCGGTTCACACCCGGTGGCGACTCCATTATTCTCCGGTTTAATCCCCCGCAGGCTACTCTGTACTCCCACTAGGCCGTGAGCCTAGAACAACATACGTCACTCAGTTTATGTGTCCCACATTTTGTATCTGTATGCTTTTAGTAGTATCATAGGGTAATATATTGACTTATATTGAGTTGGATAAGTTAGAATGGTAAAATCCGGGTGAAATCAGAATGAACTAGATCAATCTGATCAGGTTAGCGAGCTTTCGATAAAATCGGAAATAGCTGAGGCAGTGGTTGATATACAACAGCTCCGAAACAGATGCGAGGCTGATAAGGATCGAGTACATCATATCTAATAAGTTATTCATGCCTTTGCCAGATGATGAAAAACCACCCTAACACAGCCACGAATACGAAGTGAAGATCAGAGTGCTCTTCATGCCTGGAATCCCATGACCCTTACAAAGATAGGGTCTTGAAAAGGATGCAAGACTTATATGAAGACGATACATTTCTGGAAAGATGATAAGGGTTACAATTTACCCATCAGAATCATGTAGATAATGATGGCATTGACTAGAGCTGTATGAGAATCTTGCGAAATATGTGGAAAAGAGATATTGAGTGAGCTTTCAAAAGGAGAGGGTAAACATGACGTACATGAAAAGACATGAGCTTGAGATACATCCTAAAGCTAATACTGTTGGAAAAGGACTCGTGTATGTTTTTCAAGTCTCTCATTTTATATTCGAATGATTTCAATAGTGTCGTAGGGTAATACATTGGCTTGTATCGAATTAGATAAGTTAAAATATATCGAATTTGTGATATTGGTAGAATCCGACAAAAATCAGAATGAATTAGATCGATCTAGTAGGATTAATGAGTTTCTGATAAAAGTAGATTTTGCGCTGTCTATACTTTGATGAATATAATTATAGATTTGAGTTAATTATGATGATATGATGATGCTTAGATGGTTCCGGATAGTTTTGGGGGGTTTAGAATCCTTTCGTAGCATTATCGAAAGTTTTTACAGAAGATTTTTTGAAAATATTTAATTCAAGAATTTAAGTTATATATGGTGGTCCTGGAATGATATATTATGATATATTTGGTGTATATGACTGGTTTTGGGAGGAACATGGTAGATCCGAAAAGTTCCAGATCTATCTATAACGATTTCGGACTTTTCGAAGGATTTTAATATTTTGGGTCAGAAAATGAATTAAATATTATGGATTTGTAGAATAAAATGGTTTAAGAGTAACAAAATTGAAATCATTTGAATTGGATATAATTGGGGTGTTCCGGGAAGATCCTGAAGTTTGTTATAAATAGTTAGGAATTTACAAAACTACAAGCTTAATCGTGTTTTGTAATTTATGTTGGCAGATTTGACTAGGATCATGAGTGTTTGGGAAACCAGGTAAATATTCCATGAGATGTATAACAACACATTGGCTGTTATTTGTTCGTAGGAAAGATGTGTGTAAATATATGTATGTGTAATATGTGTATAAGTATGTGTTTTCATATAAAAATATGTATAGTTTAAGTGACTAAATAACCACGGGTTTGGGTTAGCACTAGTCACGAGTTTGGGTGGTTTGGTCTAACTAGGCATTATAATTAGTAAAATATATTTTTGATATGATATTTTTTATCTAAACGTTTCGAGACCTATATGTGATATAATGATATGATATCTCGATCTGTGAATCATTTATCAATGGTTGGTATATATATGTAGATATGCCAGTATAACTTCTTTAAAACAAGTATATGATATGATGTTTCTGTTTTCTAAATATGGTAATTGTCAATGGATGAAAGATTGATACATGTTATGTGATGAGTCTGATATGAGTATGGATGCCCTAGGTTATATGTCTTTTGAAATAAGTTATTTGCATGCCAGTTTTGAAAAGTTTTACAAACGAATAAAAAGATTGGCTTCGTTTTCGATATGAGATGATTTTGCCATGATATGGATTTTGTTTTTTTATGGGGCTCTGTATTGGTTTCTATTAAGGTCCCAAGATCAATAATAAGCATGAAAACATGTGTGAATAACAATCGAGAAGTTGCGGAATACTTACATCGATCGGTTGAGCGACGCTTTGACGAACAAAAATCATTTTCCTCTTGCTAGAAGGTCACGGCAGTGAGCAGATTTTTGCCTTCATGATTTCAGTTTTGAGCCAAGTTCCAAGCTCCAAGCTTTCGTCAAACGATTCCCGGCTCATGGGTAAACTTCCCTATCACCTTCGCATGTCTCGTACGTGTGCTAGCACTTGTGATTTTGCCACAAAATCATGTCTTTTCTCCCCCTATAGCTCACGGCAGTGAGAAGAAGATGAGATGAAGAATAGCCCTTGTTGGGCGAGAGAGAGAGAAGAAAATATGAAAAGAGAGAGATGGTTGAAGTGCGTTTGTAATTTGGCTTCAAGTGTATCTAATACACTTTTGTGAATATCAAATGCATTTCACTTGAATTTAGCTTTCAAAAGACAAATAATAAAAGTCCATCAACCTCCATCACTTCACATCAACTTCCATCAATCAGTGAATAGTGACTTGCGTCAATCACTCAAAGTGAAAGACATCCATCACTTGATTGACGAATGATGTGACGCTAGATGCGACTAGCAATTTGACGCTTGATTTGACTTGCGTGCCGCACTCGAATTTGAAATACGAATGTGCTCGCAAATAATCTCGGGCTCGGGTTCACTAATTCCAAATTAACTAATTTTCCGTTGCGTCGTAATTAAATCTAATTTAATTAAATAATCATGCCTAGCATAATTACTATTCACGTCACTAACGAATTAATTTTAAATTAACTCGTTCGCCCGAATTAAAATCTAATTTTAATTCCACGTCGAAATCCAATTTCGTTTAATATATCGAATATATTAATTTACCGATTAATTCCAAATTAATCGTTATCTCTCTTTTATTGATATTTTATCCTAGATAAAATATCAATAAAATTAATCCTAGATTAATTTTCTCTCTCTTCTAATTAATCCCAGATTAATTAAAGTGCGAGTCATACGTCATCGGTGAATCTTTAGGAAACGACCCATGAGATCCCCGAATATGTTGGCAGTAAATACGGTCGTCGGACTATCCGAATACGTAAGTACCTCGTACTACGTTTTACCGATTTACAAGACAAGGTTGGCCTCTAGCAAAGTGTCATGCCTCCCAATTCTCCGGAAATATCCTTACAGGAATAAAAGATCTGTATCAAGCGTAGTATACACAGTATTGCGTATGTCGATCCAGTATCAGACTGTCACGTGCTAGGTCTGGGGCTGGAACTGTGTCTGCCCCGTACGAAGCACATGTCGGATGTCTGGTAACTAGTCTCTATAATCGGATGAACATGACCTAGTCATATCATCCCGATGACTGCAGTACTTAAGAGCATCAGTACCGTATCCTATGTGACATCATCTCCACTATGACTGGAGTGATACTTCCATCTTGACATCACACCCAACACACTACGATTCTCAATATACCCAGTATAGGCGTACATAGAACCTGTTAAAGCCCTGGACGACCGCAACCAAAGTATATTGATTGTCGTAAGTATTAGCGGTGCAAGTCTCGAGTTAAGACCAAATACACCTACCCTGATTTCGGACTTCCATAGACACATAGTCATATTACCAATGGAATTCCGAGGGGGTCTATCCAGAGCGAAGCTGTTTCCCGTACCATCGGTAAAACACAACCTCCTATTACACTTGCATGAGTATCCTATACCCAAATATATGAGAACTATGCTGCTATGCCCTCACAACGTGCACAAGTGTAATACTAGTCTTTTACGTATTTATCGATGTCCAGTCTCGATAATACTCTGACTAGGGATATTTAATGATTTATCCTTCGTTGATTGATACTGTCTCATATCATTCTCAATCAAGGAACAAATCATAAGGACCTCCTATCATTTATACATCTAGGTGATCTAATCACAAATGATAAGAGTGCAATCTCCTTTGTCACATAGTTAATTTGTACAACAACACCATGATCTGTACAAATAGTGACGCTATGGGTCATAATTATCCAACAATCTCCCACTTGGCCTATAGCCAATCACTCGAGTGTCTTACACCCGAACTATGTACGGTTGGCTCAAATTGCTGAGAAAATGCTTTTGTCAGTGGATTTGCATGATTATCGTCTGATGCGATTTATTCGATCATCACATCGCCACGATGTATGATCCGAACGAATCTGATGAATATTGAAGTATGTATCTGGATCGTTGATGAGACCATTAATTCTTTAGCCTGTGCTGACGCCTAGCTCAGCTGCTAACAGAACTATATCTTATCTAATTAGATTTGTTATTGACCCAGATGGCTTCTATTACTGCTTCAGCTGCAGCAATAACCCGCATTTGTTGTTAATTCGGTAACAGTATCTTGCTCGGAAGATTTCCAGCTCACTGTTCCGTTATTCAAACTGTATAGTACCGTTTTCGACTTATAGTCATTTTTATCGGTTTGGAAACTTGCAGCAGTGATCCCAGTCACTTCAAGTTTTCCTTCTCCACAGATTAAGACAGCATCATTAGTTCTCTAAGATACTAACGGATGTTCTTAATATCAATCCAGTGACTATCACTTGGATTGGCTCGATTTTGAATCCATATGCTCCAAGCGTATGAGACACCAGGTCATGTACATTTTTCAATGTACGAGCTTCTCGGAGAGTTTTCTCGAAAGTGAAGCTTTCACCGATTGTTTTTATGGGAATATCATTTCTAAGAAATGACATATTATCATTATTTATAGGACAGCCTCTGTCAGTGCGCTCCCACTAACCTCTTTATATACACAAGAATCATATTCGTTTTGAATCAAATCATACACCATTATGATTACATCAAAACGATAATTTCAAGAACTCAATGCTTGCTTCAATTCAAACATGGATCGAATAACCTGCAAACCTTGTTTGCTAGTTTTGGTACGACAAAACCGCCAGGATATTGAAAACATCCTCCAAAAGGTTTCCGTTTAAGGAAAGTGGTTTTGACGTTCTATTGTCATATTTCATAAATGAAATATGCAGCTTTAGCAAGCATTATCTAAATGGATTTACCGTGGCAACAGTTAGAAGGTTGAATCGTAATCAACATAATATCGATAACGATACCTTTCCACTACAAGCCTAGCTTTGTACGTTGGTATGTTGCCTTCCATGTATGTCTTCCTTGAAGACTTATATAGTACCAATAGGCACAATGCCTTGCGGTACATCAACTAGTATTCTAAACACAGTTGATATACATGGAATCCATTTCGGATTCATATGGCACTTTGCCATAATAGGGATTCGGTACCATGTATCACTACCTCATACGTAGTCAGTTGGTATTCCTCAATTAGATTGACATCTTATTAGGTTAGATCAGAAACCCATACCCTAGGTTGTTTTCTGACTCTTTCCGATCTACGCGGTTCTTGTGTATTTGAAGATTACTGGTAGAGTTTCATCCTTGATGAACTGTTTATGTTCCATTAGAAATCGATGCCTAGAATAGTATTACTCCAATTTTCATTGAGTTTTACTATCCTCACACTTACCACTGCATATAGGTATTCCTCTTAGGAAAACTGCATGGCGAGTAACAATCTAATTGTTCTCTGGTGAGATGTATAAGTACAATACTTATGGTATCCCTAGGATAACCTATAATTGGCACTTATCCTATTTGGGTTCTAGTTTGGTATCATCCAAACATATGTCAAGCATACCCAAATTTTTAGGAATGAGAAACCTAGTTTCTTTCCCGTTAATATCTAATATGTAATCTGTCAAATAGATTATTATGGAATCTTATTCTAAATAAGTTCTGCACTGTTAATGCTTATCCATTGAAGGAAAATGTAGCTCAGAGCGACTCATGATTAACCTTATCATTTTCACTATACTCTTTCAAGTATTTAAGAAACTTACTGTTTAAGTATTTTCATCATGGTCAAACCGTGATGTTTTAATACTCTTTCTGATCTGTTTGTCTATTTCGTGTTGAAACTCTGAAATTTTTCGATTTGTGTTCTTCAAAAGAAACACATAACCATAACGCGATGCCACATCCGTGAAGGTCACGAAATATTCATATCCACATCTAGCCTAGCTAGACATGGGCCCACTTGCTTCACTATGAACTAGGGCTAACAGATATGTGGCATTTACACTTTTACTAAGTAAATAATGTTTTAGGCACTTTGCCCAATAAACTAGATTCATAGACTTTATTTGAATGGAATCAAATTAGTCCTAGTACCCACTCTTCGAAAGTGTGGATATACGAGTCTTGTTTGACTGTGTCCCAGACAACAATGCCACTTATAAGTTTCATCTGATCAAATCAGTTTGAGCTATTTGTTTGTCATGTTATATGTTTGAGATTTATTTATATTCAAAATATAAATTCTGTTATTCACATCTAATGTGTTTATCTCAATATCATCTTTATATAATAAAACACTTTAGTGTTCTAGAATATAAAGGTTATATAGAGATAATGTTTCTAGTCAAACTAGTTACATTTTTTCCAAATTTAGGTACACACCCGAGGGTAGTTCCTAAACTTAGGTATCTGTGGTTAAAACAGTGACTTTCATCCCGTTTCTAAATCACAGATTAATCTCATCTGAAGTCAGTATCCTGCTCATAGTAGATGCTGCACACCAGTACATAATTTTATATACCACACTTAGTATTTAAAATCCAATTTTAATACTAGTAGTGAACATATTTATGACAAATATATTTGAATTCAGAGCCTTGCCTGTCTTCAATTCCTTCATGTCTGACTTGTCCATACGACAGTCATGATACAGTGACCCCGTTTGCCACAGTTTAGGCAGACATCTTGGGATATGTCCTTTATCTTCCCAGAAGATTATAATGATTTTGCCTTTGCCCTTTTCCACATTCCAGTAGCCTTTGGCCAAGCCTCGGGTTTCTAGAATATCGAAGCGAAGTGCGCCTTGCGCTACTTGCCTAATTGCAAACTTTGACTTTATCTCATTGAGAATAGTCACTAACTCTCCAAGAGTTATTTATTGCAATTTAGTACTTCTAAAATCTAAAATAGATCTATGAAGATCCTTCAATTTCTTTATCGTACTTTAAGGATCTAATCCTTAGTTCTGATTAAGAAATTAATGAGTTTACTACGACAAGCTTAATGGATTAAGCACTAAAGTTATCATCACATAAATCTTCCAAAGATTATGCTCGACTATTTGCTTAATTCCTGGTTGTGGCATAATATGTTATTTTATCAAATAAAGTAACTTATTATTTTCTAGGAGCATCTTGAAATTTATTCCCAATTTTGAAAATTAAACCATTTACATACATTTTCGCTAGGATTATGTTTTAAATGTCAATCTTTCAATTTTATATTGATTTTAATAGTCCAACTATTTAATCAATGATTTAGGTAATATTTATTATAATGATTACAATAGTCCAACTATTTAATCAACTATAATTAATAGATTAAAATCAATTATATTGATTATTATAATCCAATTATAAAATCAACTATAAATGAATAGTTTGAATACAGTCCAACTGTTAATTAAAACAACGTTTTAAATATTAGTCCAACTAACATTTATTTGACGAAAGATATTTGTTTGAGCGCGTATGGCAAGTTACTAAACGAATATTACAAATTTAATACTTGCCTCCCACTATTTTTCGGCGAGCCTCTAACCCTCTGTCGAGTACTCGGGAAACCGTGTTTCCTAGTGGGCTAGGATCCCATTAAATATCACACAATCTTGACTTTGGCCAACAAATTATATGATAATTAACTAGGTAGATCTCTAAGATCGATTGGATCCAATCCAATTCCTAAATCTGGCAGGGGGACATCCAAGTCCGAAATATATATCTTATTGTAGGACACAGAATGTTGACGAAGCTGTTCTAGGCTCGCGGTCTAGCTGGGGGTACAGAATAGTCCGCGGAGGAACTAAACCGGAGAAATAACATGGAGTCTCCACCCAGTGTGAACTGGGACAAATATTTAAGGCCGCACTCACCCCTCGCAAGGGAAGACCTCAAACCGTTGTGTTCGGAATGGTCCCTTACTTATGTCACTTATGATGATATGATTTGTGCAATAAACTAACCGAGTCTACTCAATAATCATGCTCAAGGGTATTTAGACCTAACATGCATTCGCTAAATAAATCCTATTCTAAGTTTGCATGCTCGAAAGTAAGTCTTTGAATGAGAAAAAAGATATCACACGATGAGCATATTGAACCATTAAATCAAAATAAACGAATTACTATTCAAACATAAACATAAACTAATCGAGATAACATGCGTAAAGAATAACATGATTATGCTTTGAAATTAAATAACAAAAACTAAATTAAATCGTACTTAAAACAATAAATAAACAACCTACAAACTATAACATGCTCAAATACAAATTTGGATGAGACGAAATACGTGTCTCTTAAGTGATACCTGGAATTGTATCCTGAGTACATACCGCACTACCGTCCATTCGAAATCGGCTACGGAATTTACGTCCGGGTTTCCATCCGATATACCACAAAAGGGAACACATATGCCGCTCATCCAACAATCACATCATGCCTCAAACGACTCTCATGCAATAATATTTTTAAAATAAATAAAATAAAAAGAAAGAAGATAAGTAAAAGGATGCCCTCAGGTCTAACCTCTTTTGTCGTCTCACGAAATGGCGTTACACGTCCGTTGGAAGGGTGAATGATCCGCTACTTTTTCGATTTGCTAACTCAACGTCTTTCCTCGTTGTTTCGCTGTTTGGGTCGTTGTTTTCACTCCGTTTCGCTACTGTTTGGGGTCTCGGTTTTCGATGGTATTTAGCAATTTCTGTGCAGTTTTCTGGGCAGTTTCTAGGCAGTTTTCTGGGCAGTTTTCTGGGAAGTTTCTGGGCAATTTTCTGGGCAATTTTCTGGGATGGTTTCACGGCAGTTTGGTGCATGTGGGGCTGCAGCGTGGAGCAAGTCATCCAATGATCAAACAAACAAAAAATTCACCAAGATATTAGGGTCTTTAATTTGGGCCAACATAAGCAATTTGAGGAAATTTGTTCCAAACACAATTTCAACAAATTGATCCAATCAATCATCAATTAAACATACTTTAAGCATTCTAAATCATCCAATTTCATCAAACATGCTCAAAATCAAGTTTACCCAAATTCATCACTTTATGTCAACATAAAAAATTGGGGAAATTTGTTCCAAACACAATTTCTTTAAATTGATCCAATCAATCTTAAATTAAACATCATTTAAGCATGCTCATTCATCCAATTTCACAAAATATGCTCAAAATCAAGTTTACCCAAATTTGTTACTTTATGCCAACATAAAAAATTGGGGAAATTTGTTCCAAACACAATTTCTTCAAATTGATCCAATCAATCTTTAATTCAACATCATTTAAGCATTCTTAATTAATCAATTTAATCAAATCATGCTCCAATTGATTTTACCCAATTTGTCATGCCCAAAATTTGGAGAAAATTGAATCCAATCCAATTTCATGAAATTGATCATGCACAACTTCAATTCATCAACATACAAGCATACTTTAACATCCAATTTCAACAAATCATGCTTCAATTGATAATCCCCAATTTTAACCCTAACTTTTTCATGCTTGATAATAGCTCAAGATACTATTGTTGAGTTCTAATTAAGGTCCCAAAATCAACAAATCAAGCAAGAAAAATGCATGAATACAACAAAGGAGTAAGGCGGAAACATAACTCACATTGATGGGTTTTGATGAAATGAAGAAGACAAGCCTTTTCCTCCTCCAAGATGGCTCGGCAATGGCTCCCAAAGGTGGTGGATGGCTCGGTTTTGCTCCTCCTTGATGGTTCAAGAATCGGCCATGGATGACCTCCATGGAAGCTCCAAGCTTCAAGCTTTCCAAGCTCACAAATTCGTTTCCCTATCACCATAATACAACCCATGTGTGTGCTAGCACTCTTTCTTCTTCAATGATATTTGATCAAACCAAAATGAAGAAGAAAATATGGCTCAAAGCCGTGAGGAAGAAGAGAAGATTTTGGCTCCAAAAGGAGGCAAAACCGTGAGTGAGAGGAGGGAGAAGCAAAAACGTTTTTGCTTGGTTGAATGAGAGAGAAATGAAATGATTTACTTATATATTTATTTCATTTTCAAAAAACAAAAATCAAATACAAAAGTCAAAAAAGCAAAATGCTTTTTCAATCACATCACTTTACTTTAGTCACATCACATCACTTTAACTTTAAGTCACATCACCTTTAATAAAGTGACATGTTGTCAAGTCACATCACTCAAAGTGACAATTGATTTGACGCATGATGTGACTAATGATTTGACGCTTGATGTGACTTGCGTGCCGCGCTCGGATTCAAAATACGAATGCGCTCGCAATCACACTCGGGCTCGGGTTCGCTAATTCCAAATTAACGAATTTTCCGTCGCGTCGTAATTAAATGATTACGCCTAGCGAAATCACTATTCACGTCGCTAACGAATTAATTCTAAATTAATTCGTTCGCCCGAATTAAAATCCAATTTTAATTCCGCGTCGAAATCCAATTTCGTATAATATATCGGATATATTATTTTATCGATTAATTCTAAATTAATCGTTCTCTCTCTTTAATTAATATTTTATCCTAGATAAAATATCTCCGTAATTAATCCCGGATTAATTTTCTCTCTCATCGAATTAATCCCAGATTAATTTTCTCTCTCTTCTAATTAATCCCAGATTAATTAAAGTGCGAGTCATACATCATCGGTGAATCTTCAGGAAGCGACCCATGAGATCTCCGGATATGTTGGCAGTAAATACGGTCGTCGGACTATCCGAACACGTAAGTACCTCGTACTACGTTTATACCGATTTACAAGACAAGGTTGGCTTCTAGCAAAGCGCCATGCCTACCCAATTCTCCAGAAATATTCTTACAGGAATATATAGATCTGTATCAAGCGTAGTATACTAAGTATTGTGCGTATCGGCCCAGTATCGGATAATCACGTGTTAGGGCTGGGGCTGGATAAGTGTCTGCCCCGTCCGAAACACATATCGGATGTCTGGTAACATAGTCTCTATAATCGGATATACATGACCTGGTCATAATATCCCGATTGGTTGCGCAACACTCAAGAGCACTAGTACCGTATCCTGCGTGACATCATCTCCATTATGACTGGAATGATACTTCCGTCTCGACATCACATCCAATACTCTACGACTCTCTGATAAACCCAGAAGTGGTAGACACAGAACCGGTCAAAGCCCCCAACCACCAAAACCAAAGTTTATCGATTATCGTAAGTATTAGCGATGCAAGTCTCAGGTTAAGACTATACACACCTACCTTGATTTCGGCCTCCCATAGACACATAGTCATAATACCAATGGGATTCCGAGGGGTCTATCCAGAGCGAAGCTGTTTCCCGTACCATCGGTGAAACACGACCTCCTATCGCACTTGCATAAGTATCCAATACTTATATATATGAGAACTATGCCGTTGTGCCCTCACAACGCGCACAAGTGCAATACTAGCCTATTCCGCATTATCGATGTCCAGTCTCGATAATACTACGGCTAGGGATATTTAATGATTAATCCTTCGTGGACTGATACTGTCTCATATCATCTCAATCCAGGAACTAATCATAGGGACCTCTCTTCATTTATATATCTATGGTGATCTAATCACAAATGGTGAGAGTGCAATTTCCTTATTACATAGTTAATTTGCTACAACAACACAATGTTCTGTGCAAATAGTGACGCTATGGGTCATATTATCCAACAGTACCATCATGAGCGGCATGATTTATTGGACTATACACATAACAATGTATTAGTTCCAGTAAATCTCCAACACGGTGTCCAACACCTTGAAATAGGGCTTTTGTCATCTTTCATTGGATACATGACTCGCAAATCGGATAAGGATCTAAGGTAAGATTTTCAATCAAACCATCCTTTACCAATTTGGATAGACTTTAACACCTACGTGGCCCAATCTCATATACCATAATTCAGTATTATTTAATTCAGACTTCCTACTTGTATTTCTCTCTATATTAAAGACATCTCTACATGTTTCCAAAACATAGTGACAGTTTGATAAAGAACATTCACATTTCAATAAATTATATTTATCATATAAATATAAGGTTTCATCCTTAATGTTTATTTTATATCCCTTTTTTATCTAATATTGGCAATGATATTATTTGTTTGATAAGTGAAAGAACATAATAACAGTCATGTAAATCTAATTTACATCCATTTGAGAGATCTAGAATAATTGTTCCTATGGCCTTAACATCCAATGTCTCGCCATTGCCAACTATAAGCTGGATCTTCCATTTATTCTGCCTTTTTTTAACCCTCATTTCCTGTAGGGAATTGCAAATATGAGAAGGACTGTCAGTGTCTAACACCTTTCTACTATTTGCATCTAAGGCTAATGAGATGTCAATAATTGGACAAATATAAAGCATACATGAGGGTCATGTTTTTCCTTTTAGCTATGGACAGTCCTTCTTCTAGTGTCTAGACTTCTTGCATTGTAGACAGTAATCATGAGCTATTTTTGGTTTTGCGCCTTTGCACTTCCTGGAGTTTTTCTTTAATATCTTCTTATTCCCCATCTTTATTTTCTTTAACTACCCAGAAGTCAAAGAAGAGCCAGCTCGACCATGGAGATATAGTGTGGCCATTCTTCAAATCTTCCTCCGTCGTGTGTAGCATGTTATGAAGTTCTTTATATGTGGCTTACATCGAATTCATATGAAAATTTAATACAAAGCCAGTATAAAAATTAGACAAAGAAGACATAATCAAATTACGGCCCAGCCGTTCATCAAACACAATGCCCTGTCATTCCAAATATCAAATCTGGTCTATCATGTTCAAAACATGATTGCTGACAACTCCTCTCTCATTGAGTTCAACATAGAATAATTCCTTAGACCTTCGATAAAGTTCCATCTCTTGATTTTCCTCAAACAACTTCTTGAGTGTTCGCATGATGCTCCAAGTATATGGTACTTCAATGTACTGTCTCAGCAAATCTGGAACCATCGATCCCAAGATGTAGGATTTCACCTTCAGGTTATCATCCTTCCATCTATCAAAAGTTTCTCGCTCTTCTGGAGTGGAGTCAGGATCGATATCAACAAGCAGTGGATTAATCGTGACATAAGTCAACTTTTCATACTCCAAGGCGAGGCGTATGTTTATTTTCCATTCGAAATAGTTTTTGGCTCCTTTTAGCTTATTAGAATCCAAAAGTTTCATCAATCGATTAGCCGCAACCATCTACAAGATAACATTTTAAGTAGTAGTAGAACAATTTTCATTTCAAAAGTGATAACACTAATTGATTATGGAATTTTAAATCTATTAGTGCCCTCTCACTACTTTAAGTAATTTCATAATCTCTCTTAACGGAAAAATAGAAATTTGACTATTAAAATTTCATAGCGTGGATCCCATGACATTTACTCTAGCCTCACGCTAATGACGATAGTGGCCTTTATAAACTCATTAGGTAGAACTCCAAGGTCAATCACTTCATGTGACTCCTAGTTTAGTCCTGAACCATTTCTTATCCTCACACTAATGACGATATTGGATTAAGACGTGTTCTAGATGTATACTTGTCAATGTGCATTAATGAGCTTCATATGTACACCATCACACTAATGATGATATTGGGTGACTGCGTTAACTTATCACGCTACATCTAATATTTTACCGGAACGACCTAAGTTCCGAGCACTTATACCTTCATACTAATGACGATATTGGATATACGTAGTAAGAACTCATGAATCTCTGTATTGACAAGACAAACCATTCAATAATGCTCCAAAATTACTAATAATATTACTTAAATAAAGTAATAACTTAATCACTGGAGATTTATGACAATCAAGTTATTAACTTATTTAGGTCAAAGTTTTAATTTAGAAACATGCAATACATATCCAATATGTCTTATGTATAATTAAATTAAAATTACTATGGCATAGATTCAAAAACATGTGTTGTGTGATTAAGCTTTTGCTTTGATATCATTATGTTGGGGCAGTTGTGGAACCCCTAGGGTCGGATCGGTGTCCAGCGCAGCGGAAGTGGGTCTAACCTGTTGATATCTAGCATTAGTGTATTTTTAAAATTAATAAAATAAAATATTTCATTTTCCAAATATTTTAGGGAAAACCAGAAATAAATCTGGGTTCGGAAAAATCATCGAAATAAAGATCAGAAAAATCATCGCAACTCTAGGGGCTACGCATGCCGCCTAGCAGTGTGCGTGGAGCTGCACTGCCTTCTTTTTTCTTTAATTTATTTTCTAAAAAAAACCTAAAATATTTTTAAAATCACTCAAAACAATTTTAATTTCAAAACCAACCACAACACAAATTATAAAATAAACATATATAAATTCTAAATATATATATATATATATATATATATATGCATTTCTTTGAATTAAATTACAACCTAAAATAGAATTCCAATAAGAAATGTCTCATGAACAATTCTAGGTCACCCAAAGATGGTCAAGTGATTCTAGAATGGTAGCCATAGCTTTAAGCTTTAGTCTAGAGTTCCAAACTCTTATTAATTGTTCCATGTCTAACATGAACATCTTTGACCTAATACATAAACATGCTGTGTTTATACTTCTAACATATCCTAACACAATTGATTAGCCTAATTTCAACATTAAGCTATGTTATCATGCATCTAATACACAAATGAACATAGCTTAGGAGAATATCAAATTTAGTAAGCTTGATGCAAGATCCATTCTACTTCTCATTTGTTGAAATTATTGGAGAACCTCCAAGGTGTGCAAGCTTGACTCTAAGATCCAATCTTGTTTCTAATGCTACCAATCTTCACTTTAAGATCCAAGCTTGATTTCTCCTAAATGAAATATTGTAGAGACCTCACAAGCTTCTTTAAACACTTCTCTAACTTAGGCTAATCTCTCAAGAATTACTTGTGTATAGTTTACTCAAGCTTTTGCTCATGCTTATACTTTCTCTTGTACCTGTAATTAAAACCTTCCTAAAGCTTGCTATTTATAGTAAAACGTAGACAATTTTTAACTAATAAAAGTTGTAACAAACTTTTAAGTGTGCTTAATCTAATTTGTCTGAATATGTATAATTAGGTGTAACTAACCTCCACTGTCTCTCACTTTAATTTAATCCAATTAAATCAAGCCAAGGATTAGGAAATGGATTAGTTAAATGTTTGCCATTTTGATTTAATCCAATTAAATCAAGCCAAAACCACATATTATTACATACTTACAATTACCATAATTTCCTCAAATAGTAGAGATAATTATGATTTTACAATTAAGCCCTTGTGTAATTATTAAATTAATCCAATTAATCCAATTAGGTCAAAGTAAATAATCAATATTATCCAATAACACTTGAGTATCATAGTTGATAATTATAATATCAAATATTATCTTTTATAAAAATTAGTCGACTACCCAAGTGCTCAATGAGTACACTTCATATTGGGACTCTCTAAGTTTAGACATGTTCGTCATATAAGCCAATCTAATATGTACATAATTCGGCGACCTTTGAATTCGTGAAGAACACGAACGACCTTTCTAAACTATACAAGTCGAAGTCATCACATATGTTTATCAATCCCTCTGTTGTAGGCTATCCGAGTTGTGCTTAGGAAACATAGAATATACCGTCAAGTTTTCGAGGCGCATATCTCATGTCGACATGTCCATGATTCTTCATAACTGATGCAATCCACCCTAGGTGATCGACTTTGGCCAAATATTTAAGAATCATGACTTTACTAACATGGATACCTAAACCCCTTTCGGTACACATACAGTTCGACGAATCCTTTGCTTTGCACTTGATTACTGAGTGCAT